>JAABKJ010002381.1:0-28203 GCA_011634705.1 Andricus grossulariae | reverse complement strand
TATCTATATATATATATATATATATATAATAGTACAGTTTAGTATACAAGTATAGTATATAAATTTCCATACTAATTTCAATGCCCTTAAATGTAAAAGTTTAAAAATGAAAATGAATACAGATCCACATTTTAAATTCTTTGAAATATAAAGTGCTCCTTACGAAATATTTAAATAATCAGATTTTTTAAACATTCATAATTAGTCTATATTATAAAAAGATATCTTCACCGCCGCCGTGTCGGGAATCGAGGGCCTGGAACCAACATACTTTTATTACGCCCTACCATATCTGGCCCTTTCCCCCCTCAGTCAGACTTCACCCTAAACTCATGCCACTTTTCCCCAACCTTACGTCGTTGGACATATCTACTTTTCTTTCCCATATTTCCAGCACTCACGCCCTTTTAATGTTCCAAACTGTGTCGGAAATTGAGACCTTCCAAACATTTTCCACCCACCACCATTACCCTCACTACACCTCACTTTCTCTGGCCCCTTTCCTCTCAGTGTCACATATCACCCTTCTGCATTCACCCGTTCAGTTGTAAACATTATGTTAAAAAAAAGAAAAACATTTATAAGTGTCTATGAAACTGAACCTTTCGAAACGGAAACCAAGTCTCTGTTGAAAATTAAAAAAAAAGGCAGGCCAACGACGCCACTGCTCTGCTCTGCCACTGGACGCTCCCTGTTCTTGATGTGGTTAAATAACAATAAAATATTTGATTTTAAAAATATGAGAAACCTTATTGGGGTGGTTGTCGCACAAAGCGTGCAGGGGGGATTGAGATAATTCCTTTTTGCTACCAACCTCTCCTCAGATACGACCTGTTGTCCTACACCACCCACATAACACCATTTTCCTTCCACTCTCGATATACCACTTTTTACCATCCACAATACAAACTTCTTCTCCACCCCTCCTGATGCCACCTTGTTCCCTCCACCTACGCCTTTGTTTCCCCCCTTTCCTGTATACCCCTTTTTCACCTCTTTGCAGTTAAAATGGGAGAATGGGACACATAATCGGTTAAGAGGAGAGACGCGATGTGGTCCCCACATCTTTGCAGTGTACATAGCTGTGCCAGGAATTTAAATTTATTAATGTTTTACCTTTCCGTATCAGGCCACCATGTCAGGAGTTGCCTCATAGCCTTCATACCCCCTAACCATAAAATACAATTATTTCTCTTTAATATATGAGAATAACAACATTAATCTACAAAAAGAAGAGGTATGAAAATAAATCTATCCTCTTTCCAGTGACCCCTTCGTCCAGACCCGGGGCAGAAAAGGGCGTGTTTGTTAAATTCGCGATAGTGCAAAAGTGGTTGATATAAGCAGGAACTCAATCTCTTCTTCACCCAGGCAAATCAAAAGATCTCGCTATCGCTACTTCAAAAATCGCGAGCCGCCATAAAGGTATATTAATCAGTATATTTTATTTGATTCCAATTCCATCTATTTATGATTGAATTAGAAAAAAAATATTAATCCTATATCTGAAAAATTCAAATTAATATTATTCTGCAAATTGAGACCCTGTTATAGAGTTCCTGTGTTGGAACGCCTCTTCAATCGCTCATCCTGTAGAATGAAGCTACCGCGCATTAGGTTCCTTTATTCGCGTACGGTCACATATTATTCGTAATATATCATATATTCATAAATAAAAGTATTTAAAATTGAAATATTTGTATTGAAAGATATTAAAACTTAAAAACTTTCAATTTAAAGATATTTCAAAAGGCCTCCTTTAAAAATTTGAAATCCTAGGAGGTTAAAAACCTCCAAATAATATTTCATCAAGTAAGAGAATAATTTCGATTAATATTCCCAAATCCAATGAAAAATAAAATTAAAAAAGAGAGTATAAAATATTTCATGGTGTATATCCTGAGAAAAAATATAATAACGAGATATAAATTTTGAAAAAAATAGGTATAATATGGCCATTGGCCACAGTCTACTCTGAATTCATTTTAAATCGGGTAAGCAGTCCATGCTCAAGTTGCAGAATATTTGCCACTAAAATATGTTGTTTTTCAAAGAGAATAAGATGACACGTATCTTTCTAATTACCTAAAATGCTTTCTTTGACAAAGTTATGAGTGTTTGATTTTCCAAAATTATTTATTTTTTTATAGATTCTTTGATTATTTGTCTGAAAAACCAAAGTTCACGTTTCTTGCCAAAACGATACTAGATACGAAGGAACTCAAAGAAATAAAATTGTTTCTCTAGAAAGGTTCTGGAAAAATGTCTCTTGGCAATTGTTCTATCTCGCATTATTTTCGATATTTATACGAAAATATGTATAAAATCCTTTAGGATTTATTTTTTACTTACCATAACAATTTTATGGTGTCATAAAAAACAAAGAGGAATTTAATTTAAAAGTTTTAACAACTTTGACATCAAACTTTGTCCTTTGAAGTCGGTATTTTGAGAAAAAAATAACTCGTAAAGGATTTTATACATATTTTTGCAAAAATCTCGAAAAGAACGCGATATAGACAAAAGTGTCAAAAGACATTTTTCTAGAACTTTTCTAGAGAAAAAATTGTGTTTCTTTGCACAGAGCAGACCATCATGGAATATACTCTTTACATTAGGATGTATCTAAAGAAATAAAGAGAAAAAAAATGCTGGTGTTTCGAGTAAATTTACTTTGAATATTTTCAGAGGAACCACCGCCATTTCGTCAATTTTAAACTTTTTTTTAATTTTCTAATAGATTTCGAAAGAGGACAAGAAATTCAACCAGATTCAATATATTATATTTAAAAATATCACACTTTTAACCGAATTTTTCGAAATTCTGTTTTTAACGATTTCAAGTAATTATTTAGGATACTATTCATCGGTACATATTACGAATACGTAAAAATAATTTCTCTTTTCACTCGAAAGAATTAATTTTTAAATTATGAGAATAAGAACCGGATAAGGACCATTTGGTTTCCGCGCCCTTAAATACAGAACATTGAAAAAAAATATTTTCACCTCCCTGAAACATTGTAATTAATGGCCACATACTTATTCTATAATTTGCAATAAATTTTCTATCATGCAGTATAGAAATAATTTTATTCTTAGTTCTTATCCAGTTGTCGTTCTCATATTTTTCATAAATTCTTAAATTTTATTGTGAGAACTTTTCAAAATTTTAGCACATCAAAGAATACTATATTGCAAATATTTTACAGATCCTCAAAATTGGTTACTATAATGAAACAAAATTAAAGGTGTTTTCAAATTACAGGAAGTTTTAAAATTGACCAAATATGGATTCAAAATGCACTCTTAATACTCTAAAGCCTGAGTAAGTTGAATAATTTTGTTAAATTCGTTTACTAGTTAACTTATAATAGTTTGCAAATTTATTAAAGCATTTAAAATCTGAACGGAAGGTAAACCTTTTACCTCAAAAACTTTTCAATTTCAAATACGTGAAAATTTTTATTTGCCATTCTCGAAGTTTTTCAATTTTGAAGTTTCAGATTCTGATAGTAGGTACTTTGTGATCCAAAGACTGAAATTTCAAAACTTTCCACATTTTATCTTCGTTAAAAAAAAACACTTTTACAAAAATGAAGATACTTTCTAATTTGGCAGGATTTATATTTTGAATCTTGATCAGCATATTTCTCTTTGAATTAAAAATAAAGTGTATTCAATTCTAAAAAATATTTCTGAAGTTAAAAATTACATTCAAAATTGAATAATTAAGAATAGGAAAAGCCTTAGAAAAAAAGCTTGTATCTATCTATTATATTTTTTCTATTCGTTAAAAAAATATTTTTTTTTGTTCCAATACAATTGTCAAAATTTGTATTTATAAGTTAAATAAAACTCTGATACCTTACATCTAGAAAATTCATGTTTGAAAATTTGATATTACTTCATCATTGGATTCTTGAATTCTAAAATTACCATTTTAAAGCCTAAATTTTACGAAACGTTCAAAGGTTTGATATCTTTCTAAACACAAAATTTGTACTTTTGCGAATGCACAGTGTTTCTTTAAATCAAAATCCAGTGCATTTACATTAGGGTGACAAAAACAAAAAATGTTTAATTTGAACTCAAACACAAGCCTAAGTTGTAGCTTTTTGGACAAAAGATTTTTCAGAAAAGAAAATCGGATATGATTTAAAGGTCCCCTATTCGAGTTTTATATTCTTTATTATACACGGTGGTTCTCGACTGAATTTAACCCAAAAAGGCTTGCACCTTCCGGTTTTTTTCTGTTTACACATCCAGCATCTCTCACAATCATTTTAAACCCAAAATTGGAAGAATCACTTCGAAGATTTTTTTGAAAACTCAATTTTTTTAACAGATTATTCAACATATTTTTATGAAAATAACTTGAAAGTGGAATTTTATTGGCTCAAAACGTTTATTTTAGGAACAAAAAAGGGCAGCAGGTGCTAAATATCTTGCGAGAACGGAATCCCTTAAATATTTTCGAAAAATGATTAAAGAAGTGAAAAAATATTAGTTGCTTGAAAATTACTTCTTTTCAGCGCAGCCCATCCCAGGTGTCAAGAACCTGTATCAGAATTAAAGCGTATCAAATTCGCCTCAAAATTTAAAAAATCGAATCTTGTATCTCTAAAAGTTTTCGGAGTCCATCAGAAGTCGATTTGGAGCGTATAATTTTGTTGAAAAAATATAAAATTCTAGTTTTTTCAAATAACTCATGCCCTATGAATCGCTGGTAAAAGTTACCAGTAAATAAATTGAAGTAGATTCAATTTTTAGTAGATCTACAAAAGAGCTCTAACTCTAATAGCGCAAAAATTATAGCCTCCTGAAAACGACCCTTTTTATGAAATTTTGTTTTTTTTTATTAAAATTATCGTTTTCCGAAATAACTCATTTCCTGAGCATCGTAGATGAAAGTTGTCCCTGCATAAATTAAAGTAGATTCCATTTTTAATAATAAAACAAAACTCTATATCTGTAATAGCACCGAAATTATGTCCACTTTAATTGAAGAGTTATTTTCCAAAAAGTAAAATGTTTCATTTTTTCAAAACAATTATTCGCTCAAAATCGAATTTTGATGGCCATAACTTCGAAACTTTTAGAAATAGAACATTCGATTTTGTTTAGTTTTGCAGCGAATTGTATACGCTGGTACAGGCTCATGGGAAACTTCTCCTTCTGACATGGGCTGGAAAGAAGAAATTTTCAAAACACTAATATTTTCCCACTTTTCTTGCCATTTTTCGCTTTGAGCCAATAAAATTTCACTTTTAAGTTACTTTCATGGAAATATGTGAATAACCTGTTTTAAAAAAATTAGAAAATAAGTTTTTTCAAAAAGTGCACAGGCGATTTTTTGTTTTTGTTTTTGGGCTTAAAATTATCGTGTGACATTAGAAAAAAAAACGGGAAGGTACAGACCCACCGTGTATTTTAACCTTTCCAAAATCATAATGTATTAATATCCAAGGCCCCTACATCAAAAACTATTTCTATCAAAATTCTAAAATCTAGTTTCAAATAAAACACTCTAATTTTCACACAAAATGTTTCCATGGAGAATATTCCTTTTATTTATTTATTTATATAATTCATCAAACTAAATGTAATTTAAAATTGAATAAAATTCCTGAAAGAATAATACAAGGAATTTAATTTAATTTCCTTTATGTAGGAGAAACAATAAAATCAATTAGAAAATCAAGTGTTTTAATAAGGCCAGACTCTCCAATTCAAGGAGGAGTTTTCATCGCAAGATTCACTTAAAGCTTACCGTGTTTCGCGACGTTGGCTCTTTTCGATCCCCAGGCGAATAGTTTCCTTGTCTAAGTCTTTGTCTTTCTTTCTCGAGAGCTTTTTCTTCTTCCAACAATTTTACCCTTACTTGCTTAAGATAATCCCGAACCCTGACATTCCAGGCCTCAATTTTCAATATCTCATCGCTCCAGGTTCGACCTGGTTGATTTTTCTCCTTTTGAATAATTTGGTTAGTCATCGAATCACCACCAATCATAATCACGGGGGCGCCTGGGTCATTTCTAGTCAGTGACGTCACAGTGTATTCACTTCCTTCAATTGCATCACTCCTTACAGAGATTCTATGCTTATCACCCATATTCACCATTTCACAATTTGCGGATGAATTCTTCGGGTTGCGTTTGGCCGCATATCCTGAAAAACATATTCATTCGGGAATCTAAACATCGATTTTGGGATTATTACTGAGTCTGGAAAGACTATAAAACCAAGAAATGCTGCAGGAAATTTTATATTCCGCTCTTAAAATTTTGGAAAAGTCGGAGAATTTTAATACATTACGTAAATTCAAGTGGTTTTAACATTTACAAAATTAAATCATTTCTAGTTACAAAGCATTCAAATTCGGATAGTTTCGAGAGTAAACATATTTAATTACATCATAAAATTGATACTATTTCAGGGATCACAGTCTTTCCCCTATTCCCCTGCGTTTCTTCTTTTTTTAAATTCCTCTTCTCTGACTGTGAAAAATGTTTGCAAACCGAGAAAGAACCGGGAAATGACCGGGAATTTTTTTCTTCGAATAAAATGGCCACCCCATTATATGTACGTACATACTCATAACTCAGTATTTTGATAAAGTTTGATTTTCGAGCACAAAAATTTTCACTTTCATTATGATATTATAAAACCAAAATGGCAAAAATACAAAGAAAATATTTTGTTTGGGACAAAACTCCAACAGGAATGGTTTATACGACCCTGATTGTTTACAGTTCAGAGAGTCCCGATTCATCATCGAGGCCATTGAGGGTACCCCCGACACGGCTGATAAAGCGGGACTGCAGTGTAATAAGAAAATCCACCCATTTTTGGTTGAAAGTTCATTCTTCTTGGTTGAAAATTCAACTGTATTGTTGAAAAGTCGACCTTTTGGCCTGATGATAAAATAGTTTGATTGAAATTTTGTTTTCTTGACTAAAAAATCCTTTTTTGATAGAAAATTCAACTATTTTGTTTTGATAGTGTATCTTTTTCTGTAGAAATTTCACTTTTTTTGTTGAAAATGTAACTGTATGGTTAAAAATTGATTTGTTACAGTTTAAAATTAACTATTTGGTTGAAAATGTACTTTTTGGGTTGAAAATTAAACTGTTCTGTAAAACATTCGCATATTCGGCTCGAAAATTAAACAATTTGGTTAAAAATGCAATTGTTTCGTTGAAAATTAATCTGTTTTAGACGAGGATTGAACTATTTTGTTGAAAATTTGTCTTTATTAGTTAAATCCAAATGTTTTTTTTATTTTGAATTAAAATCTTTTTTGTTGAAATGTCAACTATTACACTTTTCGTTGAAAATTCATCTCTTTAGATTAAAAATTCAACTCCTTGGTTGAAAGTTCAACTGCGTTCTGAAAAGTTAATTTTTTTGTGATTGGAGATTTATCATTTTAGTTGAAAGTTCGTTTTTTTTTGTTACAACTTATTTTTTTTAACTGAAAATTTAACTATTTTGTTGGAAAGTCTTTTTGACTTGAAAATTTCACAATTTTGTTTGAAATTAAACGATTTGGTAAAAGATTATAATGTTTTGTAGAATTTTTTTTTATTGAAAATTTATCCTCAATAAAAGTTACACTACATTATTTTTTCTTAAACAATTATCTGTTTTATGTTGAAAATTCAACTAATAAGTTCGAAATTTTTGGAAATGTAAAAAATATAGACTAAATATTAATAAAATAAACATTGAACAAGCATCGCACTCATTGTTCAAAATATTTGGTTACAAATTTATGTAATTTGTTGAAAATTCTTATTTTTTGCTAGAAAATTAAACTATTTGGTTAAAAATTTATGTATTTTGTGGAAAATTCGCCTTTCTGTTAGAAAATTCATCTTTTCTAGCAGAAAATTAATCTTCTTAGTTGAAAATTGAACTATTTGGTAAAAAATGTATGTATTTGGATTACAATTCGTATTCTTTGGTAAAAAATAAATTTTTTGGTTAAAAATGCATTTTATGTATAGTTGAAAATTAATCTGTTTTAGTTGAAGATTCAAGTATTTTGTTGAACATTTGTCTTTTTTGGCTACATTCAACTGTTTTGTATTTAAATTTAAAATCTTTTGTGGTTTAAATATCAACTATTACATTTTTTGTTGAAAATTTGTCTCGAAAATTCGTGTTTCTAGTAGAAAATTAATTCTCTTCATTTAAAAGTTAAGTATTTGGTAAAAAATATATGTATTTTATTAACCATTTATATTTTTTGGTAGAGAATTAATTTTTTATTTAAAAATAAAGCTGTATAGTTGAAAATTAATCTGTTTCAGTTGAGGATTCAAATAGTTTGTAACAAAATTTTCTAATTTGGCTGTATTTAACTGTTTTTAATTAAAAATTAAAATCTTTTCTGGTTTAAATATCAACTATTACATTGGTGAAAATTCCACTGATTTACGGAAAATTTATGTAATTTGTTAAGAATTCATTTTTTTCGTTTAAAATTTAACTATATGGTTTTAAATTCAGCTGCTCTGTTAAAATTTCATCTTTTTGGCTTAAAAATTCTTTATTTTGAACGGCCCCTAATCAGCCATTGAGACCATTTGTAGCAAATCAGCGAAGAAGTTCAAAAATATATATTTTTTTCGAAGTACAATCAAAATGAAATCTATAGTTAAAAACAATTTTCGAAATAGTAACGAAATTATAATATAATAATTAACAAAGTAGTCATTCAGCTTGAAGGATTCTAAATCTGGGTTTAAAATATTTCTTTTTGAGCCATTAAACTTGTAAGCTTGGATAATTTTTAAATAAGAGAAGTTTGTAATTTACATTAATTTTAAAATCCGGAATAACATTCATTTTCATGATTTTGAACTCGAAATAAATTCTTTTGAATAAAATTAATATAAATACAATATTGAATTCAACATTAAACGCTTTACATTATTAAGATTTCAAGTCGAAATATATTGCATTTTCAACAAAGTAGTTGAATTTTCAAATCAAAGACGATATTTTAACAAAAAGAGTTGATTTTTCAAGTCAAAATATGAAATAGTTTTAAAAACTGTTGACTTTTAAACACGTAAGATTAATTTTAAATCAAACACTTGAATTTAAAACAAAAAAACAATTTTGGACCACACAGTTGCATTTACAATCAAATAGTTGAATTTTCAAGCCAAAAAAGAAAACTTTTCAAATAAAAACAGTTGAATTATCAACAAGGAAAGTTCATGCTTCAACAAAAAATACCATTTTCAACAAAGAAAGATAAATTTTCAACCAAATAGTTAAATTTAAGAAAAAAATTAATTTTGAGTAAAAAGACAAAGTTTTTAAAAAACAGCTGATTTTTTAACAAAAAAATTAATTTTCATTAAAAAAATATGTCTTTTCAATCATAAATGAAAAAATTTCAATCCACAAGGACGAATTTTCTGTCCAAGAAGATAAATGTTAAAACAGTCGAATTTTTGAACAAAAAAATGTGACTTTTGAATAAAGTAATTGAAAGTCCAACCAAATGATCGAATTTTCTAATAACAGAGATCAGACCACAACCAAATAGGTGAATTTTCAATGAAAATAGTACAATTTTCAATCAATTATTTGAGAACTTTTATTAAAAAAAGACGAATTTTAAACAAAATTGAAGTTTTAGCCAAATAGTTGATTTTTCAACCTACAAAGATGAATTTGCAACCAAACTGCCAAATTTTCAAACAAAAAAGATTAAACTTAAACCAATCAGTTAAATTTTTAAACCAAAAAGACGAATTAATAAAAACAATTGAATTATCATCTATTCAAGTTGATTCTTTGAATAAAAAATCTTTTTCTGCAAGAAAGATGTATTTTCAACCAAATATTTAAATTTAAAAATGAATTAATTTTTAACCAAATAGTTGGACTTTCAATCAAAAGATACGTCTTTTTTAGAAGACAGTTCAATTTTCAACAAAAACGTTAATTATTAACAAAAAGATGAACTTTCCACCCTAAAAAAGGAATTTTCAATACAAAAGAATGAATTTTCTATCCAAAAAGTCAAATGTTCAACAAAACAGTTGAATCTTTAACCAAAAAAGATGAATTATCAGCAAAATAATTAAGTTTTCAACCAAACAATCGAATTTTTAACCAAACAGAATGAACTTTCATACAAAAAAGTTGGACTTTCTTATTGGGTTCTATTAATTCAGTCCGCATTTAAGTGGAAAAATGTGTAAAGAATCTTTTGGATTGAAAATTCCTTTTTTATGGTAAAAAGTTCATCTTTTTGGTTGAAATTTAACTTTTCCGTTGAAAATTTAACTGTCTTCTAAAAAAAGTCGTCTCTTTTGATTGAAAGTCCAGCTATTTGATCGTAAATGCAACGATTTGGTTAATAATTCATTTTTTTTTAATTCAAATAAGAAAGTATCTATTTTTTGAAAATTTAACTTTTTAGGTTTATGAATGAACTGTCTTCCAAAAAATTTGTCTTTTTGCTTAAAAATATATATTTTTTAATTCAAATATTTGGTTGAAAATTTATCTTTCTTTGTAGAAAATGATCTTTTTTTTGAAGCATCAACTTCAAAAGATGATAATTCAACTGTTTTTATTAATTCGTCTTTTTGGTTCAAGGCTTGAAATTTTTGGTTTAAGTTTAATCTTATTTGTTTGAAAATTCATCTTTGTAGGTTGAAAAATCAACTATTTGGCTAAAACTTCAATTTTGTTTAAAATTCGTATTTTTTTATTAAAAGTTCTCAAATATTTGATTGAAAATTGTACTATTTGGTTAAAAATTGTACTATTTGGTTGCAAATTTACCTATTTGGTTGAGGTTTGATCTCTGCTTTAAAAAACTCGATCATTTGGTTGGACTTTGAATTACTTTATTCAAAACTAATCTTTTTTGTTCGAAAATCCAACTGTTTTAACATTTATCTACTTGGATAGAAAATTCGTCCTTATGGATTGAAAACTTTTCATTTATGTTTGAAAAGTCATATTTTTTTGATGAAAATTATCTTTTTTGTTAAAAATGCAACTGTTTTTTGAAAACTTTAGCTCTTTGCTCAAAAATAAATTTTTTATTAAATTAAGTTATTTGGTTGAAAATGCAACTGTGTTGTTGAAACTTATTTCTTTATTTTAAATTCAACTATTTGATTGAAAATTAATCTTACGTGTTTAAAAGTCAAATATTTTTTAAACTATTTGATATTTTGACTTGAAAACTCAACCCTTTTTGCTAAAAATTCATCTTTGGTTTGAAAATTTAACTATTCCAGTTGAAGATTCATTATTTTAGTTGATTTTTTTTTAGTATGAAGTTCAACTACTTGATTGAAAATTAAACCGTTTTGTTAAAAATGAATTTTTTTTTTTTTGAAAATTCAACTATTACCGTTGAATATTCCATCGTTTTAGTTGAAAATTCATCTTTTTGATTGAAAATTAATTTTTAAATAAAAATCTATCTATTCGATGTTTGGTGGAAATTTTATCTTTTATCGTTGAAAATTCATTCACTTTGTTGAAACTTCGTTTTTTTTTTGGACGAAAATAAATTTTGCTCGGTTGAAAATTCAACTATTCCAATTAAGAATTCATTATTTTATTTTATTCGAAAATTCATCTTTTTGGTTTAAAATTCAACTGTTCCGGAGATTCACCATTTTATTTCACAATTCATCACTTCTTTTAAAAATGTAACTATTTTTTCGAAGGTTAGTTTTTTAAATAAAAATTATTATTTTTTCAAGTGAAAATGTAACTCTTCAGTTTTTGTTCGACAATTTGTTTTTTATAGTTGAAAATTCATGTATTGTGTTGAAAATTCGTCTTTTTTGGTAGAAATTATTCTGCTTGGATGAAAATTTCAATTTTTGGTTGAAAATTCAACTATTCCAGATAAAGATTCATAATTTTATTTGAACATGCATCTTTTTGGTTTAAAATTCAACTATTCCAGTTGAAGGCTCATAATTTTAGTTAAAGATTCATCAATTTGGTTGAAAATTAATTTTTTTAACTGATAAATTAACTATTCCATTTTTTGTTGAAAGACTTTTTTTAGTTAAAAATTCAACTATTTGGATGAAATTTTTTAAGTTTTATTGTTGTCTTTTTATGTTGAAAATTCAACATATTTCGACTTAAAATCTTAGAAATTTAAAACGTTTAATGTTGAATTCAATATTGTATCTATATTAATTTTATTTAAAACAATGCATTTATTATTTCGAGTTTCAAAATTAATGTAAATTACAAACTTCTCTTATTTGAAAATTATACAAGTTAACAAGTTTAATAGCCCAAAAAGAAATATTTTAAACCCAGATTTAGAATCCTTCAAGCTGAATGACTATTTCGTTAATTATTATATTATAATTTTTTACTATTTCGAAATTGTTTTTAACTATAGATTTCATTTTGATTGTGCAAAAAATATTTGAAAATCAATCAGAATTATACAAATAACAAATAAAGTTATTATTTCAGTCATTCAGTGTTCCTTTTTTATTATCTTTCAAAATCATTTTGGTTAAAATTTAACTTTTTCGTTGGAAATTTAAGTGCCTTCTAAAAGAAGTCATCTCTCTTGATTGAAAGTTCAACTATTTAGTCGTAAATGCAACTATTTGGTTAAAAATAATTTTTTTTTAATTCCACTAATTGATTGAAATTTCATATTTCTTGGTTGAAAAGTATCTATTTGTTGCAAATTCAACATTTTTAAGGTGATAAATGAATTGTCTTTAAAAAAATTCGTGTTTTTGGCTTAAAAAATCAACCATTTGGTTGAAAATTATTTTCTTTGGTGAAAATTCAACTTCGTCAAATTCGTCTTTTTGCTTGCAAACATATTTATTTTTAAATTTTAATATTTGGTTGAAAATTCGTCTTTTTTGTAAAAGGGTAGTTTCTTGAATACTGGAGGGAAAAGAGGAATTCTTTAAAGAAGCGAAATAGGGGAAAAAGTTAAAGTTTCGTGAATTTAAAATTTAAATGTGATATTAATATTTCAATATTCTCAATTAAAATGGTAAAAGTCGAAAAAAGTCGAAAAATTGGCAGGATCCGAGCCCTGCAGGGGAAGTAAGGGGACATGAGGAGAGGATGAGTAGGGGAAATGAGGCGATGGAAAGTAGAGAAAGTGATGGTAAATGAGGGAAGGGGGAGTAGGGGAAATAATAGTCAATAGGGGGAGGGGTAGTATGGAAAGAGAGGGGAAATAAGGGAAGCGGAAATAGAGGAAATTACGAGTGGTGAAGTAGGTAAAATGAGAGGAGAGGAAGTGAGAGAAATGAGGGGTAGGAAAGTAGGGGAGTGATGGAAAATAAGGGAAGCGGAAGTATAGAAAAAGACGGCAGGGGAAGTAGGGGAAATTACTGGAGGTGAAGCAGATGAAATGAAAGGAGGGGAATGATGAGTGGGAAAGTAGGAGAGTGAGGGGAAATGTGGGGAGAGGAAGTGGGAGAAATTTTAAGAAATAAGGGTGAGGAGGGGAGGGGAAGTAGGGAAAAAGGAGTATCAGCTGGGGAACGAGGGGAGGGGGAAGTAGAAGAAGAAATTGGAGAAGGGGGAGAATGGTGAAAGAAGGGGAGGGAAATTATGAGAGCGGGAAGTTTGAACGACTCAATTATGGCCTATTTTGACTAATTTTGGTTTTAGAAGAAGAAAGTTGAAACTTACGGATGAACGTAGTTTTGAGGATCCTTATATATAGTTCCGGGAGGCACAGGAGTGGAACCGGAAGTGCAGGTTGTTGGAATTGTATGATTTTGTGTTATCGGCGAAGACAACCTGGCCGGTGTTTGTTGGTTGGTCGTCGCTTCCACGCGACCTCCGTGATTGGTTGGTCCACCAACCTCATTGTGTGCAAGGGTATCAGCAAAGTATCTAAATACAAAACAAATTTGAATTAATCAATTATTATTATTATCATAATGTTAATAATATTATTAAGTATTCAATGAAATAATTATTATAAACCAGCAAAAATAGATTGAAACGGTTCTTCTAATTATTTTTATTGCCTCATTAATTAAAAATTCATGAAAATAATTATTAAAATAAGTACATCGGATTTCGTACAATTTTAATCAAATAACTTGTTAAATTTTGAAGATTTATAGTTTCTTTTTCATCATTTTTAAAATCTTTGATTGCAGTGAAAAATTCTTGAATTTTTAATTTTTATAGTTCAAAATGATGAAAGATTACAGAATTTTGAATTACAAAATTTAAAACTCGCAAAATTTTGCATTGCAAATTTTCAAAATTGAAAACTCTTCAATTTTAAAGATATGCAATTCAAAGTTCTACCATTTTGAAGAGTTACCATTGAAAATTCTTAAATTGTAAACACTTTGAATTGCAAATTATTCAATTTTCAGGTATAAATCAAAATTCTCAAATATGCATAATTTTGTAGATCATAAGTCAATAGTTTTCAATTCGAAATCTTCCAAATTGAAGAAATTTAAAATGTAAATCCTCCGCATAATAGAATTATTAATTATAAAACTGAAAAATTCTATATTTTGTTGTTAATTTTCAAAATTGACAACTCTTCAATTTAAAAAATTTACAATTCAAAGTTCTACCATTTTGAAGAGTTACAATAAATTTTGTTTGAATTTTGAAAACACAGAATCGCAAATTATTCAACTTTAATAATTTAAAATTAAGAACTCTTCAATTTTTATTTAAAATTGATTTTTTTTCTTAATTTTAAATGAAAAACTGTTTAATTCAACCAAAAAAGGCGGGCATTTAACAAATGAGTTGAATCCTTAACCAAAATAGAATAATTTGTTGTTGAGTAATTTAATTTTTAACTAAAAGAGATGAATTTTCTAACCAAAACGCTGAATTTTCATCGAAAGAGTTACATTTTCAATCACGAAAGATTTTCAAGTCAAGAAAGAAAAATAATTTCGACTAAATTGATGAACTCTCAAACCAATAGGACGATATTTCTATAAAACAGTTCTATTTTCAACAAAAAAGTTAATTTTCGATTAAAATTATGAATCTTCAAACATACAAAAATAGAATTTTCAACAAAATACATTAATTTTTAATCAAATAGTTGAATTTTTGAGCCAAAAAGACACACTTGTTAGAAAACAGGTACATTTTAACACAAAATAATTAAATTTTAAACTAAAGAGATAAATTTTAACTGAATTGATGAATCTTCAACAACAACAAAATTATTAAATTTTCAGCAAAATAGATGAATTTTTAAGGAATTTCTTGAATTTTAAATCTTCAAAGATGAATTTTCAACCAAATGGTCGAGTTTTCAAACAAAAAAAAAATTGAATTTTTTAGTAAAAAATTGAATTTTCACAAAAAAAAAAAAAATTTTAATCCAAAATTAATGTATAACAAAACAGTTGAATTGTTTATCAGAATTTTTTTTTACCACGGAAAAAAATGAATTTTCAATAAAATACATGAATTTTCAAACCAAGAAGACAAATTTTATAGAAGACAGTTAAATTTACAACAGAAAAGATAACTTTTAATGCTAGAAGTACGAGTTTTAAACAAAACAGTAGAATTATCGACCAAAAAAGATTACTTTTTAACAAATTAGTTAAATTTTTACAAAATAATTAAATTTTCAAAAAAATAATAAAGTTTTCATCAAACTAAATGATTTTTTAACGAAATTCTTGAATTTAAAAAATTCAAAGATGAATTTTCAACCAAATGGTCGACTTTTCAATAAAAAAAAAATAAATAAAAAACAGAATTGAATTTTTTAGCAGACAATTGAATTTTCACAAAAAAAAGAGAATTTTTAATCCAAAACGAATGTATAACAAAACAGTTACATTTTTCACAAAAAATGACTTTTTAACAAAATACATAAATTTTAAACAAAATAATTAAATTTTCAGCCAAAGAGATAAATTTTCAACTAAAATGATGAATCTTCAACAACAAAAAAAGATTCTTAACAAAATACATCAATTTTCACAAAATCAGTTGAATTTTCAATCTAAAAAGACACATTTTATGAAAGACAGTAAAATTTTCAACAAAAAAGTTCATGTTCAACCAAGAAAGATGTCTTTTCTAACATGAAAGATGAATTTTTAACAAGCTTAGTTAAACGAAAGAATCGAAAACAAAAATAGTTGAATCCTCAATCGAATAGATGAATTGACAATAAAAAAAAAATGAATTTCGAATAAAAACAGAACGTTTCTCATAATAGGAGTCTTCTGCTCTGAATGTGGTGTCTTTGATAATTGGAAAGTCCTTTGTATTTTCCAAAAAATAAAATAATTTTTTAACCATATAAGAGAAACTTTTTATTCAATGACCCTACATACAGCAACTTCAGAAGCCAAAACTGTGTAATTGGCTTCAAGAATAATCTCTGATTGTTGTTTAGTTTCGGAGATGACACCTCACTACTCTTTTTTTATTAACTCAATAATAAATGTTTATTTCTACCTCTAAAATTTATTATTGCAGATTATTTGCAATTTATTTTCAGGGACTAACAACCATTCAAGGTGAAGCATTCTGAAATAATCGAAAGATAATGGTATCCTTTTTCAAACTTTCACTCATCAGGAAATAATTACTAATAGACTGAAAATTTCGAACCTCTTTATTAGTATAGGCAAACGTAATTTTTCGAAATTCGCAAATCAAACAAATAACTCGCAGTAATTGCACAGAAGTTTAATTTTAATTTAACTTTATGCCAGGGAAAAGTCAGCGTTTTAGCCAAAAAAATCTTGTAAGAGTCAGGAAATTTCGATAAATTCAAATAACTGTAAAGCAGAATAAATGAAAAAATTTTCATTTTTAATTTGAAATTATTTTAATCCGTTTATAAGATTCTAGCTTAAAAAAGTTACAAGTTTAAGATTCTGGTATTTGAATATTAATGGTCAGGAATAATGAAAAATTTGTCAGGGAAAAATTAGGAAATTTTTTAATGAAGTTTGGCGGTAAAGTGTGTTGAAAAATCAACTGAATCTTTCTTGGATGATAATTTAACTATTTTTTTTTAAATTTGTCTTTTAAATTTAAAAATTCATCTGTTTCAGTAGAAATTGCATCTTGCTTGGATGAAAATGGAATCGTTTGGTTGACAATCGTATAATTTTTTTAAAAACTCATTCTTTTTGTTTGAAAATTCAACTGTTTTGTTGAAAATTCAACTATTTCGTAGAAAATGTACTTTTTACTTTAAATTCATATTTTGGTGTTGAAATGTCACCTAAAATCTTGTTTCGATGAAAATAATTCTATTTTTTTGGAAAATTTTCTTTTTGATTTAAAAATTCATCTGCTTCAGTAGAAAGTTTATATTTCTTGGATTAAAATGCCATTATTTGATTGAAAATCTAATAATTTTGTCAAAAAGTCATCCTTTTTGGTTGAAAATTCAACTGTTTTATTGGAAATTCGTCTTTTTCGGTCGAAAATTATCTTCTTGGTTGAAAAATCATCCTCTTGGATTAAAAATGTAACTGTTTGGGTCTAAATTAATTTGGTTTTTTCAAGGATTCAATACCTTGGTAGAAAATTAACTTTTTTTTCGAAAATTTAACTTTTTGGTAGAAAATCAATTTTTTGTTAAAAAATCATATATTCGGGTTGAAAATTCAACCGTCTTGTAAATAATTCGTCTTTTTGCTTCAAAATTTAATAATTTGTTTGAAAATTAATGTATTTTGTTAAAAACTCGAGTTTTTTTCAGTAGAAAATCAATCTCTTGCTGGACAATTCCTCTTTTTAGTTAAAAATTCAACCACTTGGTTAAAAATTCATCCTTTTTAGTTGGAAATTCGTCTATTTTGTTAAAAATATAGCTATTCTGTTGAAAATTGGTATTTTTGTTTGTTTGAGAATTAATTTTTTTTTAACTAACAATGTAATTATTCCATTTTTGGTTGAAAATTGATATTTTTTCATTGGAAATTAATGTATTTTGTTAAAAGTTCGTCTTTATTAGTCCAAGTTAAACAATTTGGTATAAAAATCAATTATTCGGTTAAAAATATTTGTTCGTTAAAAATTCCTATATTTTTGGTTTCACTTGAAATGTTTGGTTATAAATTAAACTATTTCACGAAAATTTAACTTTCTCGTTGCAAATTTAACTACTTGGTTAAAAATTAATCTTTTTTAGTTCAAAATGCAACTAATTAGTTGAAAGTTGAACTAGTTCGTGAAAAATTATTATTTTTCAAAGATTAACCTTTCTAATTTAACATTGTACTTTTTTGTCGAAAATCCATTTTTTGTTTTGTTAGAAATTAATTTTTTATTCGAAAATTGCACTCTTCAATTTTCGGTTAGAAATTGATCTTTTATCAGTTGAAAATTCAACTATTTCGTAGAAAATTCATGTATTTTATTGAATATTCGTCTTTTTGGTTAGAAAATTAATTTTCTTTGTTGTATATTCAATATATATTTTGACTAAAGTTTTAGGAACTTAAAGTGTTTCATATTGCATTATCAACTTTGAGGCAGTACGGTTGAATATTTTTGTATAATTTTTTTGCGTACGTCATCTAAATAATCATATCTCGAAACTCACAGAGCCGGTTTTTCGATAAACTGTTTATATATTTTTTTAATAATCAAAAACGTTAAAAACATAGCAGGGACGCTCAGTGTTAGCTGTCATTGCATTTTTGCCACGTGCCTATGGACCCTTGTCAAACGCCAGGAGACATATACCCCGGAGCGAGTTGAATTAACGGGAACGAATGACCCTTACATTGTTATGAAATTACAACCGTTTAAAAAAGCTGACAATATGAAATCATGAATTAATTTAATTTTAAATATCAGAATTAATTTATGTATATAATTGCAACAAAGTGAAAAAAAGATTAATGAAAATCGGTTAATATTTGCAGCAATAATGGAAATATTCAGGTAATAAATAACTTCTGTACATATAAACTGTTCATTTTGTAGTTCAGTTTCAGTTTTCAGGCTCCAGGTCTACTGAACTTAAAATGATAAATTTTTCATGTTTTCTGAATCTGCTGCGTCCATTTACTAAAAATAAACAGTTTATATGCACAGAAGTTATTTATTACCTGAAGATTTCCATTGTTACTGTATATATTAACGTATTTTCATAAATCTTTTTTCAGCTTTTTGTAATTATATAAATTAATTAATTCTGCTAATTAAAATTGAGTTCATCCATTATTACATAATGGCAGCTTTTCTAACCGGCCGTAATCTCATAACAATGTAATCCATAGGCACGCGGCGAAAATGCAGAGACAGCTAACACTGAGCGTCACTGCTATTGTTTTCACGTTTTTGATTATTTAACAAAATATAAACATTTTATCAAAAAACCGACTCTGTGTGCTTTGAGATATGATTATGCAGATGATGTATGCAAAAAATTAGACAAAAATATTCAACCGTGCGGCCTAAAAATTCAGAACTGATTACCCATTCTGATGAAGGGCCTTAAGCACCGCCGCTAAATTGAAATTGTTCTGAGCCATGGTTGCGTCAAATAATATTATTTTGACGACGAAATGTAGGAAATACTGAAGATTAAATATAGATCTGACGAATTGAGCAAAAACTGCAATAGAGCACTCTACATAAACCATAAGGAAGTGCTGCATTGCAGAAGCATTTTTTCTAGGAAGATCAGAAGATTGGCATAATTTTATATCTCTTGAGGAACGAAATCGAGAATTTGATGTGCGTGGCATCAGATCAGTACAAGGGACCCCTTGTTAGTGGAAGTTTCATTACTCCGCCATGTTTCAGAGACGTTTTATACGGCACACCCGAATTATAAATAAGTGCACAATATCGCGCGAGTCTTTGACCTCTCAAAGTGCATCATATGCACTTGGACTTAGGTCGTCGGAAAAGTTTGACTGACGCCAATATATTTGCGTCTATCCAAGAGGAAATCGTCTTCTCTCTTTTTTCTTTTCTCCTTTTCTTTTCTCTTTTTCCCTTCGCGTTTCATTTTTCTCCTCCCTCTTCAAACGTCGAAGATCTCATCGAAATTCCGAGCGAAAAAATTCGAACCAATCCTACCCGCAAGAGATCGAGAAAAACTGGAGTCGCTCGGTCATTTCTCGTTCATGTGTTGGTGTTCGATAGCGGGCTTGTCGTTTAATTAATATTCTGATAAGCGGAAAAATAAGAAGGAATGGAAGAAGGGATTCTTTCATTTATAGATCAATGCAAAAATTATATGAAAGAAGGGATCTAAAAATAAACAGTGGACATATAAAATAATTTTTTTTTTAATTTCGGGTGTTTTTATAATAGGCCGGATCGTTTCTGAAGAAATTTCTGATGAAATGGTAATAGACCCCAAATTTTGTCCATCCATACTTGCAAAACATTTTTTGATCGGACAATATCTTCTGTTTGTTCTTGGGAATTGCAAACTCTTATTTTTGAAAATTAAAAAGAAAAGGATCCTATAAGTTTGAAAATTCTGGCGAATTTGTTATATGTACGGTTCTCACTAATAAACAATAATATAAAATTAGAAACTCCTAAGACAATTTTTTGCTTGATTTAGAATCTTTTGAAAATGTAAAATCAGGTTTTTCTTGGATTGAGTTGAACTCACACGTTATTGGAAATAATTGAATATGTCAAACCTGAAATTTCTTCAGCTTGAACCAAAGAAATATTGTATTATTTTGATTTCTTGTAAAAAAAATTTCATGGTATTTAAAACGTTTCAAAATCCCAATATGCCAAAATTCCTGAATACGGAAAACATTTTTTTTCTGGAAAAGCAGTTGTTTCTCTAGTTTCAGCTAAAGAAAATTCAGGTTCAACATATTTAAATTTTTCAAAAATGTGTGTATTTTACTCAATCGAAAAAAAGCATGTTTTTTGCACATTTTTCAAAAATGGTAAATCGAGCAAAAACTTTCTTCCTAATTTATTATCTCTTGGGGGTTGATAAAATTTAATCAGAAAAGAAGTTGAAGAACGAACCGGCTTAGTTTATAATCAAAGAGACTTCGATTTTGATGAAAATTTTTTTTGGTAAGGTTTTAGAAAAAAATCCGCCTTTGAGTAATTTTCGGAAAAGCTCATCATTTTCAAAAAAAGTCAGGGATTTTGTTAGAAAAATTTTGAAAGAGACACAAAATTTCTATAAGAGACTTTCAATAAGTGACAAGGATAATGAATTTGAATGAAAAAAAAAATTTAATTTTAATTTCAATTTAAAAAAGATTTAACATCTCAAATTGTTTTATTCCATTCATAAAAAATTATATGATCAAAATGTTACATGATTAAGATTCTGGGCTTTGAATACTTATGATCAGGGAAAATGAAATATTGACCAGGGAAAAATTAAGGAGTTATTTTAATGAAGTAATGCGGTCACCAATTTCTTTTTGCAGTTGCTTTCTCCAGACAATTGCATTTTTGTTTGAAAATTTAACAATTTTGTTAAGAAGTCATCCTTTTTTAAAATAAAAATTCGTCTTTTTGGGATGGAAATTCAACTTTTTTTACAAATTCATAATTTAAGGTATAAAATTCAATTGAAATCTTTCTTGGCTGAAAATTCAACTATTTTGGTGGAAATTTGTCTTTTTGATTAGATAATTAATTAATTCTACTAGAAAAATTATATTTTTTGAATAAAAATGCAACTCGGTGGTTCATAATTAATCTTCTATGGTTGAGGGTTCAACTACTTTGTTGAAAATTTTTGATTTAAAATTTAATTTTTTTTGTTGAAATATCAAATATTGTACTTTTTTCTTGAGAATGAATCTTTTTTGACTGAAAATTTATTCCCATTTGATTTTATTTGATTTTAATTAAAAATTTAATGATTTATTTCTAATTCTTGTTCTAAAATTCATTATTTTTGTTTTTAAATAAATTTTTTCAGCTCAACATGTAACTTTTCCATTTTTAATTGAGGATTTATCTTTTTTTTACTAAAAATTCGTCTTTTTTGATTGAAGTCTAATCTTCTTGGTTTGAAATTTCCTTTTTTTGTTTGTTATAAATGCAAATATTTGGTTGAAAATGATCTCTTTTGTTGAAAATTTATATTTTCTGGTTGAAAATTCAACTGCTCTACAGAAGCTTCGTTTTTTCGCTGGAAAATTCAAGAATATTTTAAAAAACTTTTGTTTGTTTCTTGACTGAAAAATCCTTATTGGTTGAGCATTCGTCTTTTTTTTTATCAGAAAATTCATTTTTTTTTAATTTGGACTATTTTGTGAAAATTTCGTTTTGCAAATTAAAATTGAATTTTTTTTACTCAAAATTTAGCTTTTCCATTTTTGGTTGCAACTTTTTTTTTCTTTCTCATCTTCTTTTAGTTGATGTTTTTCCTTTTTTGGTTGAATTCAACTGTTTTTTATTTAAAATTTAAATCTTTTTTGGTTGAAATATGAACTAAAATACACTACATTTTTGTTGAGAATAAATTTTTTTAATTGAAAATTCATCTATTTGGATGAAGGTTGAACCACCTTTGTTAAAAATTCATTTTTTGTTGTTGAAGATTCTTAATGCTAGTTAAAAATTTATCGCTTTGAATGAAAATATGTTTTTATTTCGGATTGAAAATAATTTTTTTTCACCTAAAAATTTAACTATTCCAGTTAAAGGGTTATCATTTTACTTAAAAATTAATCTTTTTCAATTTCAAATTTAATTACTTAGGAGATATTTTAACTACTTTGTTGAAAATATATTTTTTTTTTGAAGGTTTAACTCTTCGGTTGAAAATTGAACTATTTTTTTCAAAATTCTCTCGTTCTTATTTTCAAATTCATTTTTGTAACTAAAATGAAACTTTTCCATTTTTGGTTGAGAATTGATTTAGTTGAAAATTTGTATTTTTGTTTAGAAAATTCATCAGTTTAGTTGAAAATTACCCTCCATCATTGAAAATTTGTATTTTTAATGAAATTTATGTATTTACTGAAAATTGAATTTTTTCATTTTTGTTTCAAAATTTATCTTTTTTAGTTGAAAATTCAACTATTTGTTTAAAATTTCATGTATTTTGTTGAAAATTCTTCTTTTTTGGTAGAAAATTATTCTTCTTGTTTCAAAATTGGTCTTTCTGGTTTAAAAATTATTCTCTTTTGTAGAAATTTTATATTTTTTTGTTGAGTTCTACTATTTTGTTGAAAATTCGTCTCTTTTGCTTCAAAGTTCAACTATTTAGTTATAATCGCAAGTGTTTGGGTAACAATAATTATGTTGTTTCTAATTCAAATATTTTGTAGAAAATTAAACTGTTTTTGGTTTTAATTAAATTTGTGTTTTCTTTTGAGGTTAAAAATTCATCTTTGTGGGGAGAAAATTCTAGTGTTTGGTTAAAAATTCAACTATTTTGTAAAAAATTATTTATTTTTGGTTGAGAATTATTTTTTTAGTTAAAAATTCGCCTGTTTTGTAGAGAACTAATCTTCCTGGCTTCTTAGCTACTACTTTTTGGTCAAAAGTGTAACTGTTTGGTTGAAGATTAACTTTTTTGTTGCAAATTAAAATTTTCGGGTTAAAAATTCGACTGCTTTGCAGACATTTGTATTTTGGCTTGAAAATTCAAGAATATTATTTGGATGAACTTTTCTTCTTTCTTGACTAAAAAATTTTTACTTCGTGAAAATTTGCCCTTTTCGTTAGAAAACTCATCCTTTTAGTTAAAATTTCAGCTTTATTGTTGAAAATTTAACTATAGTGTTAAAAATACGTTTTTTTAGTTGACATTTAATTTTTTTACTGAAAGTTTAATTTTTTCATTTTTGGTTGAAAATTTATTTATTTTTTTTGTAGAAATTTAATCTTTTTTGGTTGAAGTAGTAACTATTCCATTTTTCGTTGTTGCGGATTCATCTTTGTAGTTTGAAAATTCAACTATTTCGTTGAAAATTGAACTATTTTGTTGAACAATTTTTTTTCAAAATTTCAAATTGCAATCTAAAATTGTCTTATTCCGTTCATGAAATACTCTATGTCATAAATGTTATAAGATTAAAATGCTGGCCTATGAATATTAATGCTCAGAGAAAATGAAAAATTTGTCACGGAAAAATCACAGAAAAGTCAGGGAATTTAGAAAATAAAGTCTTTTATAAGTTAATTTTGAAAAAATAACACAACTTTTATTCAATAAAGAAAAGTTTTGCAATTTTTATATGCTATACACCGACAGTATAAATAATTAAACAGTTAACGATTCGATATAAACTCGTCATGCACAGACATCATTTTCAGGTATAACATTATGCGTCATGTTTACGATCAAGACAAGTGAAGTAATCCCACTAACTATAAATTTTTTATTTCATAAAATGAGGTATCTCTTAATGTGTTTTTTGCACTTGACCTATAATTTTTATTTGATTTCCATGAAAGTTTTGCAGTGGCATTAAAAATCCAAATTCCTTTCAAGCTTAAAATTTAATTCCCTGCATTAGATATTGATATATGAAATGTGCTAAATAATAGATAGACTCCTTAATATGACGCTTATAGATTCGAATGTAAAAAGTTGTTATCGAACGGATAGACGATGAATAGAGAATTTTAATTCGCTGGACACTCATGTCATTGAAAAATCAAGGACTTGCGGTTTATCGATTGAGCTCGCATCAAATCTCTTTTTCGATTAGTAATTGGATCTATCGATTGGTCTTATGTATTTCCACGTGAATCTAAAACTCGCCTGAAGTTTGCAAAAATATATCCGAACATTTTTAAAATTAACCCTGGCGGAAATTTTTTTTCATAAAAATGTACTTTTTTTTAATTCTTTCGTACATTTTTGTATTTTATTGTAGTTTCGATTTCCTACAAAAATTTACAACTATGTACAAAACAGAATTGATAACGATCATTGAAATTAAAAGATTCAAATTCTTCAAGATAAAATTGTTTTCATTTGAAGCTATAAAAACTGATTGGAAAATTAAAAGACTCAAAGTGGAATGCTTTTCAATTAGGTATTTTTTAAATTAAAGTTAAAAATGGTTATTAAAAAAATATATAAATTTACGTTATCAATTTCAATGCTATACATTGAAGAGTGAATGGCAGAATTATAAATTTTGAAAATTATATCATTTTAAGCAATTCTATGCTGAAAAAATTAATTTATACATCGAAATTTGTTTAAAAAAAATAATTTCAAAGTTTTCCAGAAATCTAATGATGATTATTTTATATTGGAACTCGAATTTTTTTTACAATTGTTTGAAAATCCTGAAAAGTTACAAAAATTACTATAAAATCTTGCCGATTCATTTTTGAAAATTTCGGTAATCTTTTTAAATAAACTTTTAAATTTTATTTTTCAAAAAAACATCATTATTAGTTTTACCAGAAATTTTGATTTAAATTTTGTAATTATTTTTTGAAACCTTTTGAAATGCTTAAAAGCTTATAAATTTTGTGTTCGAAATCGTAAACAATCTACATTGTGTTGTAAATGTTTTGAAATCTTTTCAAGTTTCAAATTTTTTTTAAAACTTTTCAAAATTTCGAAATGTATCTTGAACTTACTCAACCATTTTCCAAATTAATAATTGTTCAATTTTCATGCATTAATCAGAATTTAAAAGAAAATCTTCTTAAATATTTTCTATAAATTAATTTGTTCAATTGAAAAATCATTTTCAAATTTTCCAAGCAAACATAAGAATTTTTTTTTATTTTCTTAAAACCTTTGAAGATTCTTAAAATACTTCAAAGTCGATATTCTATACTGCTACGTTCAAAAGTAAATAAAAAAATGTATACATTTTTAAAATTATATTATTCGAAGCAATTTTAAGCTAGAAACATTAATTTATACATCAAAATTTGTTTGAAAAAATAATTTGAAAGTCTTCAAGAAATCTAATGATAATTTTATTATCTTGGAACTCGAATTTATTCTACAATTTTTTGAAAAACCAGCAAAATTAAAAAAATTACCTTAAAATCTTCCAGATTCTTTTTTTTTGAAAATTCTCGAAATCTTTTCAAATATTCTTTTAAAGTTTATTAGAAAAAATCATTGTTAGTCTTTCTAGGAATCTTGGTACGAGTTTTGTATTTATTTGAAACCTTTTAAAATGGTCAAAAAGCTTATAAATGTTGTATTCGAAATCTTAAACAATCTACATTTTTTAAAAATGTTTTCAAATCTTATCAAGTTTTAAATTATTTTTGAATTTTTTTAAAACTTCTAAATATATCTTAAACTTACTCAATTATTTTACAAATTAATAATTGTTCAATTGTCATTTATTAATCAAATTTTGTAAACATCTTTTTAAATATTCTCTATAAATTAATTTCTTTAAATGAGAAATCATTAAAAAAATTTCAAGCAAACTTAGGAATGTTTTTTTTTTTCATTTTCTTGAAACCTTTGAAGATTTTTAAAATACTTCAAAATCTATATTCTATACTGCTACATTTAAAATTGAATCAAAAATTTGAATTTTTTTAAAAATTATATCATTTCAAGCAATCCTGAGCTAGAAACATTAATTTATACATCAAAATTTGTTTTAAAAAATTATTTGAAAGTTTTTTAGGAATCTAATGATGATTATTTTATCTTCGAACTCGAATTTTTTCTACAATTTTTTGAAAATCCTGCAAAATTACAAAAATTAACATAAAATCTTCCAGACTCTTTTTTGAAAACTTGGGAAATCTTTTTAAATATTCTTTAAAATTTTATTTTTCGAAAAAACATCATTTTTAGTTTTTCCAAGTATTTTGATATAAATTTATTAATTATTTGAAAACTTTGAAAATGCTCAAAAAGCTTATAAATTTTGCGTTCGAAATCTTAAACAATCAACATTGTGTTTTAAATTTTTTGAAATCTTTTCAAGTTTTAAATTATTTTTACATCTTTTCAAAACTTCTAAATATATCTTAAGCTTACTAGACTATTTTCCAAATGAATGATTATTCAATTGTCATTTATTATTCAGATTTTCTAAAAATCTTTTTAAATATTGTCTGTGAATTAATTTCTTTAGAGAAAAAATCATTTTAAATTTTTCAATCAAACTTAAGATTTTTTTTTCTTAAAACCTTTAAAGATTCCAAAAATACATCAAAATCTATATTATATACTGCTACATTTAAACTTATAAATTTTCAAAATGATATAATTTTAAGCAATTCTGAGCTAGCAAAGTTAATTTCTACATCAAAATTTGTTTTTAAAAATCATTTCAAAGTTTTCAAGGAATCTAATGATGATTATTTTATCTTGAAACTCGAATTTTTTCTACAATTTTTTTAAAAACATGCACAATTAAAAAAATCACCTTGAAATCTTCCAGATTATTTTTTTTTTGAAAATTTACGAAATCTTTTTAAATATTCTTGTATGGGTTATTTTTCAAAAAAAAAATCATTGTTAGTCTTTCTAGGAATCTTGATATAAATTTTGTATTCATTTTAAGCCTTTTGAAATGTTTAAAAGCTTATAAATATTATGTTCGAAATCTTAAACAATCTACATTTTGTTTTAAATGTTTTGAAATCTTTTCAAGTTTAAAATAATTTTGGGATCGTTTAAAAACTTCTAAATATATCTTAAACTCACTCAATTATTTTCCAAATCAATAATTGTTCGATTGTCATTCATTAATCAATTCTTTATCAACCTTTTTAAATATTCTCTATAAATTAATTTCTTTGAATAAATAATCATTTTGAATTTTCCAAGAAAACTTGAAAATGCTTTTTTTTTTATTTTCTTAAAACCTTTAAAGATTCTTAAAATACTTCAAAATTTATATTCTATACTGCTACATTCAAAAGTGAATCAAAAAAATTATAAATTTTTAAAATTATATCATTTTAAGCAACTGTAAGCTAGAAACATTAATTTATACATCAAAATTTGTTTCAAAAAAATCATTTTCAAGTTTTCCAGAAATCTAATGATAATTTTATTATCTTGGAACTCGAATTTTTTCTACAATTTTTTGAAAAACCTGCAGAATCAAAAAAATTACCTTAAAATCTTCCAGATTCTTTTTGTTTTTGTTTTGAAAATGTTGAAAATCTTTTTAAATATTCTTTCAAAATTTACTTTTCAAAAAAACATCATTGTTAGATTTTCTGCGAATACAAATTTTTTATTCATTTGAAAACTTTTAAAATGCTCAAAAAGCTTATGAATGTTGTTTTCGAAATCTTAAAAAA
>JAABKJ010002380.1:0-28203 GCA_011634705.1 Andricus grossulariae | reverse complement strand
TATATATATATATATATATATATTGCGATATCTTGTTAAATAATTAATAGACGTTCGTATAATTATACTGTGCAATCAGTTCTCTACATATTAACTTTTTCTGTTGACTAGAAAAAAATTAGGATCTTTACGGGAAACCTGGCTCTCGCTTTAGCCGTCGTTCTTAATTATATTGGTAAATATATGATTTGGCATATTTTTTATTTCATTTTGTATGGAGTATATTATGTTTCATTATTTTTTAATTGGAATTTTAAATTGAAAAAGGTCGACGTTAGATGTCTGGCGTGTGTTGGTTGCTGAACATATTAAAAAAAAAATTAATTTGGGAAATTTTCGAAACGCTCTATATTGCATCTGACATGGAGTGAATCATAAAGATGTTATTTTTACATTTCTCCTACATTTATCAAGATGGGAAAAACAGAAGTATTGCCGACAACCCCCGTCCCCAGTGATCGACATTTTCCGCAAATAAATGCACTTACTCATATTTTGATGCTTTAAACTTTATGCGAATGTGTAGTTTATGACTTGATCCTTTATATACAAAAACTTGCATTAGTTTGAAGCTCGCCATTTCTTAATAAATCCAATTATTAATCCTTAGTTCAGTTATTTTATTAGGGTGTCAGTAATACCCTGGTTTACTCTATTTCAATATTTTCGACACTTTTATTTTTAGAAACATTGAGCAATTCAATTGCACATTTCTCTTCAATAGTTGTACAATGTACATGTCGAAATTAAAATTTTTTCAGTTTAAAACGATGAAATATGCCATTGTTTCTTTAATACGAAAAGAATTAATTGCATACCTACTTTTAGAAACGTTTAAAAATCGTGAATTTTGCCATTTTGAAACGCTTTTAAGGCCATACAAACGACGACAGTTTTTTTCCCCAACACCGCAAAAATTATTTCTTCGCTTCAAACTGAATAAATTCAAAATTTGACATGTAAAACATTTGAAAAACTGTAAATAAAAATAAAAAATTCTGTCTCCCGAAAAATTATGACAGATACAAACAGACTCCTGGGAAGACAAATTTCTTATCTCAGAAAAATCTACCCCATATATTGGCACCATATATTGGCATCAACGTGAATAAAAAATTCTGCATACCTCAATCTTGAAATTTAATTTTTTAAGACACGGAGGAGAGGAAATATTTTAAAGAGGCGGTTTTCTTGTAAATAGATTAACCGATTTTAGTGAATAACATATATGCTATAAAGGTCAGTGATAATGAAAAAAATTTCAAGATAAAATTCAGTTGTTTGGAAGATGCGGAGAGGAAAAAATGTTGAGAGTCTGTTTTCTTCTAAATAGATTTACGGATTGTAAGGAACAAAATATACGTTATAAAGCTCAGTGAAAAATTTGAGTGTTAACATTCTTTTCTTTGTTAACATTCAGAAACTTAGTATCTCTGGGGCATGCTTTTATGTATTTTTTTAACTGAAATTTAATTTTTTTCATCTCAATCGACAACTGAGGCTGCCCCAATTCTAGGATAATGTCACTTCAAGACTTTCAACTCTCACATTCATTTCCTCAAACCTAGATAAATTTTCCTGATCAAACCTTTTTGCCTTAAATCCAGCATCACTTCGACTCTGGAGTGGACTTTTGCTTTATCTTTAAATAGTGATTTCGATTTTACAGAATGTTTGTTTGCTGTTCAGAAAAATTCCATATTTGTTGGATATCTAGTTCTGTACACTGGCACACTTCAATTATTGCTTATCTATTTAAATGAGCAATAGCAGTATACTATTAGGAATCAGATGATGACATCGAACTTATGGAGAATAAACAAGCGTCAACTCTATTTACTACGGGTGTTGAGACGTTACTTGGTCCAAATTTTGTAATTTTTGCTTGCCTTTTTTAATCAAAAATAACAACTGAAATTGTTTTTAATTTGAGTTTGAAGATTGTACTGAAAGCACCTACGGCTTTGACGATTACATTCTCATTGCGACGCTCGTGCTTCGTGCTCGGAAATTAGTTTATTTCGACGGTTCTGTTTGAAAAATCTAATAGTGACTATTCTAAGTCAACTCTACAAAAATGTGTAGTCAGTTTGAGAAAGATGTCGACGATTAAAACTTGAATATCTCTTATAAAAAAGTTTCCTAATTTTGAAAATGATCTAACTTTTCAAATTTTCGTCCAATCGCTAAATTTCGTTTGGATATTTTTGAAACATATTTCATATATAATAAAAATCTGTATTAAAATGTCTTAATTTATCAGAAAAATTGTTTTTTCAATTTTTGGAAAATTTTAAAAATGTTGAAAAGCATATAAAATTTGTACTTGTTATTAAATTTGAGAATTTCATCAATATAATTTGTAACTCTTTCTATCATCTAACGTAATTACTTACAACGACTTCTGAAAATCTTGAAACAAAATTATTTCGTGTTTTAAAAATACTCAAAAATTTGTTATTGTTGTTGCTGTATCAATCTGGTTAACAAACTTATTATATTATATGACTATATTTCTATAGATCAACTTGACACTACTACATATAACGCAGTTCACTAACGCAGAATATCGCACGCTGGATTTATCGGTTGGAACGGTCCTTCCATACTAACCAAGAAAAGTTTGAGCGCTTGTGAGAAACGACCAGTTCCGGGCCGAACATTTTTGGTGTCCGGAGTCATATTTAATTCTTTTATTACAACTTTGGATATTTTTGTGACATTTATCACTGAAATATTGTACAATAAGTAGTGGTGCGTGAGTTATAGTGGCCAGCTTTAAGTTAAGTGTGCTATAAATTATGAATTAAATATAATCTTGATGTTAGTATTTTTTAAGGTGAAGATCACATTACCAGCGAAGATTGTTATTATTCAAATGGTGTTTATTTCAACAATATAAAGACTATAGAATAAAAAGTATACAATATAATAATTCGGAAGTATTTGATGTAACGAAAAAAAATTACTACAGACATTTACTACAGTAATTGAATGTTTTCCTATCAATCAAAGTAAATTATGGTGGAAACCCCAGTTATTCTTTCTTGCTTGCTGAAATACATACGATGACGTTGTACCCCAGACGTGATGTAGCGTGATGACACTTATTCTGAAACAGAAATTACATTTAAGTACTATTTATCCAACTTACAAGAGCTGGTTAATGCAAGAAATTAATTTTATAATTCCGAAAACATGGGCGTTATTCATAATATCTACCGTGCCCCACACCGCAACACAGTGGGGCAAAACGTCCAAATTTCTTCCAAAACAGCCTGGAGCCGACAATTCTTAATCGATTTTAATTTTTTTAATACTCTAAACTATGTTTCAAAGTGAATTATGAGATCCTATCATTTAATATCTTCTTCATTGCACTTTTGTGTTATCAAATAAAATGAACAAATGTCAATTTAAAAACTTTTTTTTATCTTTCCATAAACAATCGAAATAAACTCGGAATTAATCAAAATGAGTGTAGTAGCACTTAATACAAGATATTAATTCATGATATGTTTTACCTACTTTTTGTACACAAATTTTCAGCAAACTTCAGGAACAGGTGCACTATTTGAACATTCAATTCACAGGAATACATTCCACTTTCACTAAAATGACTTTAAATTGATTTAATAGTGACGTTCCATCAGACAATGCTACTTCTTTACATAAATATATTCTGTTTTCACCAACAGGACCCTAAATTAACTTGAAGGTGTTGTGTTGGGGAAAAAGTCGATCATTGGAACACACATGTTATTGTTTCAAACAAACTATATTATCTCACGCACTGTTCAAATCTGAATATATGTTCATACAATTTCTTTTAAACATTTTATGTACTAATTTTATGTATTAGATGCTCCTACACTTATTTCGATTGTTTACGGAATAATACAAAATAAAGTTGTAAAAATTTCCATTTTTCTCACTATATTTATTAATTCAGAAGTGCAATGAAAATAATTTCTTCAAGATTTTTTGATAAAAAGTATCAAAATCGATTAAGAATTGTCGGATCTAGGCAGTTTTAAATCAAATTTTGACGTGTAGCCTCACTATGCCCCACCACACCAGACTCTTCTCTATACCTCATTTTTTTATTTAAAAAATATTCAATTTCATATGCATTCACTATACAAGAAAAATCCATCTTCTCGATTACAAAATAAGATATTGCAGAAAAATAGGCAATAGATTTGTGTCTTTTTTCATTTCTTAAAATTCTTGAAATAATAGACGGTATCGGATTTTAATAGTCTCATTTTGAAGAAATAATTGTTTATAGGATTCAAATATATACATTATAATTCAAAAACTATAAGACACTGAACAAACTGAATCAAAAAGGGAAGTCATTTTGCACAAGTGTTTAAAGCCTCATTTTCCTTGAACTTGAAGGAAAACTAAATGGTGATATTTTTAATACTCGTTTTTTTTTTAATTTATTTTTCTTAAATGAATAAACTGCTTCTGTCACAACAATTCTCATTTTCTTCTGATTTGAAATATTACATTTTTTAATTTCGACTAATGAGAAGAAGAGGAAATAATATTCAATGGTATTTTCCGGAAATTATATTATTAACGTCAAAAAAAACAGCATTTCTCTGCCTTATTATCCATAAGTATTTTCACTATGAATTAACAAATATATTTAAAATTGAATCACATATACATACAGAACAATTATATAGGTCATGAGAGAACGAAAAGAGGGCCTCGAGGGATACAAAGGACTTAAAGCGGTCTTATTAAAATTCCTAAAATTGACAGAGAATTTGGAGGTCTTATGGAGGACTTAAAAATATTAATATGATCATTTTAAGAGGTTCTAAATAGAGCTAAAGTAGGTACAACGGGGCTCAAAAGAGGACATGGCGGATTAGGCAGGGCTGAAGAAGGTTTTATTTAGAATCACGCAGGGCTTAAATAGGGCTACAATTTTGACTCGGGTCGTCTGAAATTTCTTAATCTGTTAGAGAAATAGGTTTTACTAACCTTGAACTCCTGGTTGATTGTCATATTTATAAAATAGAAATAAAAAACAGATACATATCACACTTACCCTGAGTCAGATTTTTAATTACCCTGTCATCATTTATCATTAAAACTAATAAGAGTGTAATATTTAAAAAAAAAGCGGATATTCAAGGAAGATATCATATATTTCTTAATTCCTGAAAAATCAACCAGAGGTGCTTTATGCAGGAAAAATTTAAATCAGGACATCTTGTCTTTTGAGTTTTTGTAGAAGCATCTCAGTTTCATAAAAAGTAATTAATTAAAACAATGGCTATGACGAATTAACTTTTTCTACAAATTATCCTAACTGTGCTTTTTTTGAATGAATATAAATGCATCAACTGCGAGAGTCTATCCGTAAGAAACTTTTGGGCTATGGGGTCGACATATATTTCAAGATATACATTACATGCCTTTAACGATACAGACATTATAATTAATATTTGAATATCAAAATTCTACATCAATAAATATATTGAAATTTACTGTTTCTCTCATTTTACAGAATTAGGTTCGCAGATGGAAAATGATTCAATACTCGTAGGATACGAACGCAGAATTGAGGCCTCAGATATTAGTCGTGTCTCAATATTACACTGTCTACCAGATATAGCACCATTAATTTTAGTACGGAAACCTGTTGGTACAGAATTAAAGGAATTCACCGAACGTACCACATTATTAAAAAAAGGGAATCTCATATATGGATGGGACAACGGAGGCGTTGTTACTTAATCGTATAACAGTTATGGCCGTCAGATTGTATCACAGGGATTACCAATACACAGAGTAAAAAATAAGGATGCATTTTGTGAAACTTTCGGTATAGGTTAATCTGTGTCTGCTCTTGCGACTGCTGCACAATATCCTGTTCCTCCCGCCGGTACATCAAGACCCAGACATTAAATGATTTTGGAGTTTTTGTACGATCCGAAAATTTCGAATCAAATATGGCGCGAATTGACAAAACATTTGTTTAGAAAACTTAATTTACAAAACGAAACCGCAGCTTGTGGTTTGAAGAAAAATGTGAGACTTCCATCAAGCATCCCAAGCCAGTGATGTAGATGCTGTGATGTAGTGATGTAGATGATGTAGATTATACAAATGATCAAGATGAAGCCTAATTGCAGTTTGTTCTCATGAATTTATGAACTCACAATAGTGTTTTATTTTTATAATACCATTCAACCAAATCCCTTCTGGGCTAAACCTAAACTCGTTTAGTTCTAGCATCGTTACACTACTATGTTAAAGGTAATTAAAAAAGCGTATAAAAGAGGGAATAGATTTCGGGTCAATCTAGAAGACGCATAATGCTTATTCAAGAAACATACTCATCACCAAGCCATCGTATATTAAAGTTGATGCATAAACACACAGACTGACTACCAAAGCCATACGAAGATCCATATGCTTTACCCCAACCATATCTACTGAACAAAACTCTCCACGAGGGCTCATGAGTATCTGAAATCTTTCGTTTCAGTTGTCTAACCCACCGCTGACAACCTTCATCATACATTTCTTATAAACAATTTTAGATAGATAATCCCAATATAATTAAATCGATCAAATTTATATTTTGAAATTTAAATTTTCTATATGTAAGGCTCGTTGTATTACTATTAAGTTTTCTTTGAATAAAGGTGAATATTTTGAACGTATATATCCTATCTATTGTTTATATTCTTGCCATTATTCTACTATAAGTAGAAAAGTCGTATTTGCCTTAAATTTCCTTTACTGAAAACTTTCTTACTTCTACAGAACATACGAATAATATACGGTTGCTGTGTCCCCTTTGTAGTATACAGTACATATGCATACATACACACACATATATAATTTTAAAAAAGGTTAACTACCACTGCAGGGTCCCACTGGGATCAACTGCTATCTATGAAAATGACACTGGCTCCCAGTAGAACTGCGGTAAATCCCACCTATGGCCACGTCTCACGACGCCGTCAAGATAGTCGCGGAATACTAAATCTTGAATTTCTTCACAACAGTATCATTTTGGGTACAGCACATATGGCCACAAATCGACAAGACAATCTTCTTGTAATGGTCAGGAAACATGACGAAGTGTGCAAGTTGTGTTTCTATACAAAGCAGCGGTGGAGGCTGCTGCTACACTTCGTCTTGACTTCAATACCAGGGGTGAGCAAAATACATCAAACGTTATCCATCTCAAGTACTCACTCCTGAAGTCCCGGATCAAGGAAGCACAGGAGAAAAACTTCCGGGAACAGCTCCTCGGCGAGAGAATGCACAGCATCTGCCACATAAATGTGAAGGATCAGTCAATGTTGTTTAAAGTAACGTTTGCTTTCCTCAAATCACACGGGTTAAAGTCGGGCACGGAGGGAATCATTTTTGCATCTAAGGACAGTATAATTGTTACTTCAGCATACCGTCGCCACATTTTGAGCCAAGACATTCCAGATGATAGCTACTGAGCGTGTCATGCACACACCAAGCATCTAAGGCACATACTATCTAGTTGTACAACTCAAGCGGGAACGACTCACAGTCAAAGTCACAATACTGTACTTCGTATGCTTTCTTACCATCACTTTCACTCTTACGACATTAGATCTGATACCGATCCGCCAAACGCTCATCGGGAAATAAAGTCAAGTGTCGAAAAAGAGAAGTGTCAAATATATATTGGAACTACATATTCTCAAAAACTGCTTGACTTTGAGAATCGAACAATGTTCGTTATTGACTTTTCGGCACCAGCTGACAAGAACATCACAGCTAAGAAGAAGAGGTACAAAGACCTTATAAGGGAGTTGCGACCGGTATACCCGAAATATTCTATTAACCCAGTCCTTGGATCGCTCAGAGTCAACAGGGTGCACGAGACTTATACGATTTCGTCGGAAACGCGTGCAATTTTCTAGAAGGGCACCCGCTCGGTGAAATCCCGCTCTTGTTCTTATGGCAAACTTTTAACTATCACTTTGTATTATTACGTATATTATTTTTTTCTGACACATTCTAAATTCATAAATTTCTTTTTCCCTCTTTCAAGGGAGAAGACCTACATCTGACAGAGACTAAAATAACACATACATTTTAATCTCATAAATTATTCTCACCAAAAACATCAAAGATCCTAAAAATTCCGCCTAGTTAAAAGTTATCAGTACGATCAAAGTGGTTTGTAAAATCTATGTTTGAAAAGCATTAATTTTAATAGGAATATGAATGATTGTATGTTTGGAGATCACAGGTAAATGAGTGAGAATACAGCTCCCTGTAGAAAATCCTTGAAAAATTATTACTTTTATCGTTCTACAGTTTTTGATATAATTCATAATACTTTGAAAATGTTGATTTTGAGAATAACTTAAAAATTCAATTACACATTTATATATAAAAATTATATTTATCGAACTTCAAATTTCTTTAGCTTGAAACGAAGACACATACCATTATCCGATTATATAAAAAATAGTATATTTGAAGTTATAAATGCCTACTTTCTGCAATTGAAAATTTATGGTAAAATTGCCAATAATTACCGAAAATTTTCTGATGTTTTGGATACTATAAATTACACGAAATTTATGTCATACAACGAATTCTAGAAGAAATCCAAAACTTCTTAAGATTTCAGCAAATTTCTTGTAAATTTATAAATGACCAATAATTTTTGGTCATTTATTTCAGGGAAAAAATTAAGGTTTTGAAATTTTGTAATCAAAGATTTAGTATTTAAATGTAATCAAATATTTCAAACTTTCGAATAATTCATACTAAGGGAATGAATTTTACTAAAATATTCCATTTTCTTTGAATTCGACGGTCATTATAGATTTTTGAAATGTATCTAACAATTGGAGATATTATTACCAATATACAAAAATTGTTACACGAACACTAAAAATATTCCTTTTTTCTGTTAAGTCATATTATTTGCTTATAAAATAAATGAACTATTATATGTATTTCAGATGCTTTTCTTCATGATTTATGAACTATTTTTAAGCATAATAACCAGGGAAAGCTAAACGGTGCTAAGTCCATCGCCATTTCCATTAGACTATTACATGTACATATAGCTCTGTCTACTTTTTGCACAATGGTTATTAAACTGGCTCATCCACCTACACAAAAAAAAATAATTTACTCAATCGCTTCTAAATTTTTCCATCAAAAAAATTTGATCTTTCCCTGTTTCAATTTATGGTAATTCATTAGTATTTTTTTGTAACCTATCGATTCTGGTTCATGCTGCATTACTTTCAAGAAATTGCAATTTGCTATAATATTTTGACCCAAAGATAAACTTCCCGGGTCAAAATTGTTAATCTCAATTTTGTCTCGAATGTCTTCAATATGTCTCCAAGATCATGATGTCATTCATAGCTGTATCTGCGCCAAGACGAGTCCAGGTAGACTTGTTTTGAGACACGAAAGGATAATAATTTATGTATTCGTTTCATTACTATCGACAGGGCCTGCCACTTCCAGATAGGTAGGGAGCAAACAGTTGAAATCTGCTAAGTATTTAAATTTTACAACAAATTAAACTTGTAATTTTGTAATAACTACTTTTTAAATGAAAAATTTGGAACCTGTTGATCTCAACAATTACAGGCATATAAAATTTTCCATAAAGAAATAAAAACTGTCAATTTCTACAAGTATCTAACAACCTGTTGGAGATAGGAAAAAATGGACAACATTGTTATATTCGCCATCCAAAGAACATATATTTTTATCCTCAAGTCGAAAATATTCGTCTTAAGAGATAAAAAATAGTCTGGTTCCGTCTTACGAGCTAGACATAGAGTATAACTTGTAATTGTCTTATATTAGTCTTTGCCCAAGACAAAATTAGGACCAAATATTTTTATTCGGGTTATTTGAATTTTCAATATTTTATACCTTTAAACTCTAAAACTGAACAGAAGATATTAGCCGATTTCCAAAAATTTGAGAAAAATTGTATAACCTTTAGATCTGTAGGTTAAGAAAGTCTCCTTTTGTTAAATACTTCAAAGTGTTTGAAAAAAGTCCCTTCAGAAATGTGATCAATTATAAATATAAATAAGATTTTTTGAACACATTTTGCTAATACACAATAATATTTAAATTTTTGATACGTAATTTGTTTTTAATACATCCAATTGTATACAAAATTGGAATACTAAGGTTCATAGTATTTGAACAACTACATCCATAATTTGATATTTCAGCACAGGTGAGAAGTATTTTTGTAAAAAGTATAAAAAGATCGAAAAAAGAATGATGTAATACATGAAAATAAAACTTGATAGATTTTGAATACACCTCGTGTCATGTCAAACAAATTCTAGAATACACAAACAGATGATAAATTCAATAAATATCTAAATGATAATAGCAAGTCAAGCACTAATAATAGTAGATAATTTATATATAAAGAAATTATCAATCGTGTCAACAAACATAATGATCGGCTACGGTGGTCTAATGATTGGCATAGGTCAATGACAGAATTATATCAACCTCTGGTATATGGTGAAATATAGTTATTGGCCACACCAACTTAGAGTTCTTTGACAGTAAAGTAATTGGCCTCCAAATTACATAATGGTTGACAGGCGCCAAAAATTGTGTCTTAAAATCAGTTCCGTTTATTAATCATAAGACAAAGTAAGAAATATTACAAACATAGTCTATGAAAAGTTATACGAGTATACTCATATGAGGAGAAATTACACAACATCTTATTCCTTTTTTTACCAACAAAATAATTCTCCAATACAGTATCTCATGAAATGATCCCATTTGACCCCCTAATCTCCTTTCGCTCTTGGACGCCAAGATCGGATTCTTGATTCTTCTCAATGGAGGTCACGCTTCTCTTTTTAGTCCCCGGTCAATTAAAGGGCAGCTAATTAACGGATAATTAACGGCTAACACTGTCGCGAAGTAGAAGTCGGCATCGGCGTATAGACGCGGACTCTCTGTGGCCTTTGAGCAGCACCCAATGTTGGAGATCCACATGGCGGTGTCCTTCCTTTCGTTGGTCTCGTATCGCCGACTCGAAGGATCCGATCGCCGAGTTGCCCCCTTTTCCTTCTTTAGTCTTGACTCCTCGCAAACGTTCCCTTCCTTCAAGTCCCTCCAATCCCTGTGGCTCCACGGGGAGCAGTGGCATTGTTAATTGTTTGATCGACAAGATTACGCCGCGTCCTACATGTCCCGTGTCTCCTTGAGAGCCCCAGACCCTATCGTCCACCCCCTTGAGCTTTGCTCCTAGTCCTTTTTTTTATCGGCGGCTCTTTTCGATCGCCAGACCGCGGCGTGTCGTTGAGAGTTCGCCTTTAATCCCCGGCCCGATCGTACATGGACCGTCGAGGACGATCAATGAGTTCACTCTCAGTAATCTGAAATCAGAGTGCTGAGAAAATATTCAACATCAGGTGAAAATAATTGATAAATAAATTTGTAATTCTGAAAAGGTAAGTTCCACATTTTATGTTACTTACCTTTTTTGAATTACTTGATAACCTTCTCCCTGGACCATCCGATTTCATTTGTTTTCCATGAAAGTTTTACACTTTTGTAATTTCAGACGGACCATTCTCCATATTAGGCTTACTTTTTCTTCACCGTCTGATGCCTTTGTGCAAAATTACTGGATTTTTGTAAAGTTCATCATATTTATTCCTATCAGTAGCACTGAGTAAATGCATACGGAAGATACAGGTGATTTTAACCCGAAAATATATCAAACAAACGTTAAATACGTGAAAAATCATTTTTCCTTGTTTTTCATGCTATAAATATATAAGATATATAATATATTAATTACAAAGTACTTTTATATGTGTCATGCAATATTTTGTATCCCAACGCAGTCATAAGTACGATTTTAGGGTCTCATAACTTCCCCCCGAACGAGTGTCGTCAACTACTCGACTGTCATGTTTTGTGCAGACACCTCCATCGTGCTGCGATAATATCAATGGCTCAGCGTCGGATAAAGTGTGCTACAAATTCATTAGCCAACCAGATCCCATTACTTCTAGGCCTGTAAATACTGCTTTATGGATCGATTTCAGGTGCTGAAATCGCACTTATAATGGAGGTATGATGAAAAAATTATTTTTGCACTTTATACTATGATTTCTTACTATTTTTATTCGTCTCCAGCACGAGCTGGAGGCAAATGCAGTAATCACACGAGTACGCGAGTATATCACACGCTATGCTTCCCAACAACCACCTCGAAAGCAGCACGCCAAAGAGTGCTACAAAATGGCCTCTCACTTTGAAACTGACTAAAGGCTTTTCCAGAACGGCGTCAGATGGTGCCACCGTTCAGCGATTTCAGGTAGCTGCGCATGCGCAACCGTTTTAGAACGCGCAATCTGCTGAAATGGGGCCCTATAGATACAATTTGCAAACGTCCACCTTTTTCTTTGACTCAGAGCCAATAAATATTTTTCTTTAATTCAAAGAAATTTTCTTTGAAACCGAGATTCTTTTCTCTTCGTAACCTATTTTACCGTTGAAGTAACAGCCTTTTTCTGATTTTAGATCGCCAACACAAATTTCCTGCCGCACCTGCGTATTCATTATTGGTGCAAATGATATATTTTTTTCAAACCAATAAAAGAACATGTTAATATTTTGCATGTTTTTATTATGTGTCAACTCTGGTCCCACTTAAATCGACCTTTCTTTCATTATCTTTCAATTTTAACCAAAGTATATTTTACATGCGATAAAAGTCTACAATACCATAAAAGAAATGTCACATATAACTATTTTTGTAAGTACAGTTAGTGTGTTTTCGTTGTCTGTATACTCTGGTACGAAAATGTAAAATCAGATACGAAACAGGTATGAGTTAACATCGTGTTTCTTAACGCTTTAATAAACGAAAAAAAGTTATTCATATTATTTCATTCTGAAATATTTCAAATCCTTAAAGAATTATATACATACCCGTATATTTGATAAGTTTTTTTATTTGGAAATTCAGATAAGAAAATAAGTATAGTTTCCATTTAGTCCTTAAGAATTTCTTCATTTCATTGTTATCCAGCCTTCAAAAATAAAGCTTAGAGCCTATTTTGTGGAAATGAATACTGTATCATCATTTTTGAAGTCACATAATATATTTAAAGAAATTATTGTGATCAGTAAAAAGTACGAGTAAAATCCAAGAAAGACTGTAGCTGGAAACCTTTTTCTGTAATTAAAAGATCTGCAAGTCACTAAAACAGATTCTTTCGCAGGAAAAGAGTAAACGAAATTTAATTTCTTGTCAACCGAAAAAGCTTTTTGATCACACCTCCATCGTAAGTTCGATGTTAGCGTCTGCAAACGATCCCGAAAACAGTAATTATAAGCCTTGGACTTAAAACCGTTTACTTGGGCTCGTAGGCTTATAAAGTAATGACGTGCTGTGATCCGATTGGCTAACGAACAGCTGAAGCACAGGTTCCCATACACGATATTGTAGCTTTCAAATGCTGGTATAGTTATATTACGATACACGTATTGGAATGTTGCTATATATGTAATGCAATGTTGCGGAATAAAGTTTTTTAAAAAATCGCAGGCACGGAGAATCGAACCTCAACCACCAAGATCTAAGTCAAGTGTGTTACCATTAGACTAGCAAGGCACAATTCTCATCTTTATTAAATAGTGGATCACTTATCCGCTAGACATACTAAAGCCAGTGTGACGTGAAATTCCAATACCGTTATTGTAAAGTAGTGTAAAGTACACATATTGAAATTCGACCATTCCAATACCGTGTTTGCAATTTTATATTACTTTCGCATTGTAGAAGTATTGTGGAATCCCAAGCATTTGTGATTCAAGACTTAAAAAGTAACAATATTCTTCTTTATTTTTGTACCAAAAATTACAAAGAATAAACAAGGCAAAACGTAAATCAATCAATCGATCTCACACAGATTTACCAAAGCAGATTTTTCTGATCATTTTCCTTTACCAATCATTTCCTTTTATTGATTCCTTATATTTTCACCTCGGTGGTCGATTTATTTCACTGTATTTTCAGAATTTCAATATCGTATTTCCCTTAATATTTTTTTTAATGAATAGCTCCATCTTAACTCTACAAGGTTTTATATTGTTCACGATAATTGTCTGTTTAACTCAACAAAAGTGATTTCAATTATCCCAAATTATTTTTCAAAATGTTTGAATGTCAGAATTTTTTTAATTTAAATTAATACCATTTTTTGAAAAGTCCGTAAAAATGTTTTAAAGAAACTTCCATTTTCCTCCTCTTTCTCGTTCTTTCGCTTAAATGTAAACTTAATTAATAGAACCCATTAAGAAAATCCAACTATTTTTGGTTAAAAAGTCTAGTATTATATTTTTGGTTCGGAATTCATCTCGTTCGGTTAAACATTCTACTATTTGATTGAAAATTAATTTATTTTGTTAAAAATGCAACTATTTTGTCAATAAGTTATTTTTTTGTCAAAAATTGAACTACTTCATTGAAAGTTGCACTACATTGTTATTTTTTTTTGATCTGGATAAGTTAAAAACTGAACTAAGTATTTAATTTTTATAAAATTAATCTTCTTGGCTGAAAAATAATCTTTTTTGGTTGACAATTAAACTGTTCTGTGTAAAATTTCATCTTCTGGTCTTGAAAATTCAAAAATTTAGTTTAAAATCAAATTTTTGTTGAAACTTTAGATTTTTGGTCAAATATGCAACTGTTTTGTGAATAATCCGCCTCTTTCTCTTCGAAATTCGGCAAATTTGTTAAAAATTGATATCTTTTGTTGAAAATTCGTCTTTTTGGTAGAACATAAATCCTTCTGGTGGAAAAATCCATCTTTTTGGTTAAAGTTTAATATTTGCGGTTATAAATCCAACTTTCGGGTTTAAAAATTTAAATTTTCTGGTTCAAAATTCAACTGTTTTGTATATAATTCGCCTTTTTCTCTTCCAAATTCAAAAACTTATTTGGAAATTAATATATTTTGTTGAAAGTCCATCTTTTTTTTGGTACAACAATAATGTTCTCTGTGGAAAAGTCCATCTTTTCGGTTGAAAAATTCAACTATTTTGTTACAAATTCATTTTTTTTTTGTTAGAAATTAATTTTTACATCTGAAGATTTAGCTATTACTTTTTTGGTTGGAAATTTATACTTTATAAGTTGAAAATTCAACTACTATTTGAAAGAAACTTCATCTATTTTGATGAAAATTGGTCTTTTTGGTTAGAAAATTTATCATTTTTGTTGAAGATTCATCCATGTGGTTGAAAATTAAACTATTTTGTTAAGAATTCGTTTCATTCGTTTAATTCAACTGGTCGGAAATTTGACTTTTGGTAGAAAAGCTTGTAAATTCGACTTTCGTAGAAAATTCGCCCTTTATACTAGAAAAGTCATCTTTCAACTGAATTCTTATAATGTCTTTTTGTTCGAGAATTCATATGCTGGAGTTGAATTTTAATCCCTTTTGTTGGAATATTCGACCATTTGGTTGAAAATTCATCTTTTCAGGTTAAAAATACTACTTTGATACACTCGTCTTTTTTATTAAAAATTCAACTGTATTATTAAAAATTGTCTGTTTGAGTGGCAAATTCATCTTAAATGATAGAAAGTCATCTTCCTTGGTTGAAAGTAAACCCTTTTGTAGAAATTTTAACTGTTTTAGAAAAAAATTCGTCTTTTTGGTTTAAAAATTTAACTATTTGATTAAAAGTTGAACTTTTGTTGAAAATTCTCACTTTTGGTAAAAAAAATTAATATTTGGGATGAAATTTTGAAAACGCAAACTTAAAAAGGTCAAAGTTGGTGTTAAAATACATCTCTTTGTTAGAAAATCTTGGAATCATAGAAATTTGAAGTGTGAGATATTGAATGCAATATGGTATTCATATTAATTTTATTGGAAAGATTTTATTTTTTTTATTATTCTACTATTTTTGTTAAGAATCCCTCTCTTTCCCTTGTGCATATAACATTCTAAATTGGTAATTATGTACAAATGAGAAGTTAACGCTGGGTTTTGTTGTGTGAATTAAATCCGTCGATTCCGGTTAGCATTGAGTCACTTTCAAATGCGAAGCGTCCAATCGTTAAACGCCATAATCGAAGCTATATACGGACGCACGTGGCGCGAATTACAGAAAAGAAAATATAGCACGTGCCATGACAAACCCCCTAGTGGGCCAATTAACGCATGCACCAGAGGATTTAAGACACGGGCCATCCCTGTTAATATCGTTTGCTCCTGTTTTCTTCCCGTTTTATGAAAATAAATCAATATAGGCTGAACTATAATGGAATTCTAATAGAAATGTAAAAACGAATGAGTTTTTATACGAACTGATGCATACAATATGGAAATATGCTCATGTTAGTCCGTATAAAGTACCAGATTTTAGTTGTTCTGTATTTGGAATCAAGTATATTTTTTGAAAGCTGGATTTTTTAAAATAAAATAGGAAAGCATGCTGTTCTGCAGCACGTAGTATATAATAATAAATCTACACAAGAGAAGATATTAGAGGGAATTTCATAATATTTTCTTACATGCTGAAGAATGCTCTGCTTTTTTTTATTCAATCACAAAAGTCAAAATATGTCAATATCGATAAAAATGGAGTTGATTCCATATACAGAATAAGTAAAATCTGAAATTGTTATGGACTCAGCCGAAATTGATTGCATATTTTTCTTATGGAGCACTTGATAAACAAAAAAATATGAATGTCTGTTAGTTCGAGATACAACTCTAAAATAACGATCCAAACTGTTAAAAATATACCACAAAGTTTTTAATATTATATTCAGCTTCATTTTTATATGATTATATTAAAAAACTGACTCATAACATATACCATACAAACACCTGTAAGAACTCGGAGATGAAAGACATGAAAATCAAAGGTACAAAAATAATTATCGTAATACCCCCCGAATGATGAAACTTAAAATATTAGTTTGATTATATTTCACTTCCAACATTTTTGAAAATTCCTCTATAGAAAACACTTTAACATCCTTGAATACGACCATCAATTTATTATCTCACTCTTTCTGTCCCTTATGAAACACCTTTCATCCGTTTTAATCTGTTTCGAGCCATGTTTCCCCTGACAGCCTTTCTCGACAAACAGATTCAATTCTCGCAAATCTCACTCGGAATTTCTCAGTGTTTCTTCATTTTACTCTTTTCTTTCACTGCCACACTTTTTTTCTTCTTGAACTAGGGATGATGCTCGGTGTATCACTCTGAATTCGTGACAGTCCTCTTGGTAGGTGGAAAAGATGGAGTAACAGCAACAGAAAAAGAAGAAGATCGTGAATCGTGGAGGGTGGAGAGGAAATGGTTGGAAGAAGCTAGGCACCTAAGATCCGCGGAGGCTGATGTATTTATAAGGAGAAAGATTTGCATACGATGCAGCAGATCGCCGATAGCGAAGGCAGGCGGCACGTCTCGAGATTCAAAGCTTTGTCCCATTATATCCGCCCTCTTCTCCTTCCATCTTCAACCATCCTTTTCCCTCTTCTTTATGCCCTTCCTTCCTTGCTCTTTCGTTCTATCTTTATTCCTCTAACTAGTCTTTTCTACTCCAACAGGTCTCTTTATCTCTTTCCTCGTTTTTTATATGCTTTCTTTTACTTGTTCTCTCTTTTCCTCCTTTCATGTCGATCTACTCTTTCATTCTTCTTCTTTCTATCTCTCTTTCTTCAGTTTCTGCTTTTATTTTGCTCTACTTCTTCCCTTATTTCCGAAAAAATAAAAACCCTTGCTGTCTTATATACAACGTCCAGCGATCCCTCTTGTTCGATTCGCCGCCTCCCTTTCCACATCTTTCAAGCAGGTCTTGGTCGCACCACTGATTGGCGTTGACTTATGAAGCGATCGCTTTTCGCCGTTTAAATTTACTCGCTGCAGTTGCTATTTATCTGCTCAGCTATCTCTCCCGACATCGAACTACTTACTACCTGGTGCAGGTCATTTACCTACTAAGGATACGATGGGGTCCTGAGAAGTAAAGGTGATCATATTGTAGAAGAAAAGAAAAAAGTTCAGCTTTGCACTGGGCTCGATGGTGGAAATTCGAGGAGGATGTTTGGTGAAAGGAGAGTTCGCTAATTCAACTTCAACGATGTTATTAGCATTAGAGAGAATATCGATATCCCGTCAAGTGTCAAGATAATTTAACATTGCAGACACACCTTATTCGAAATTTTCCTGCTAGAAACAAAAGATAAAAAAGGATGGTTAACCTAGAACGGAGGCAGCTCTGTTCTTTTGAATATTACGGCAATATTATTCTTATCCCTATTTTCAAAAAATGTGTTACATAATATTTGAACCATCACTTACCATTCCAATGCTCCTCTGAACTATTCGTTTACCTCTCACTACCTCCTTCCTTTACCTTTGTCATCACACTTTCCCCTTCATTAACCCTTATTACACCACCACCTTCACTTTGTCTCATCTTTCTTTTAGTATCGCACTCTATCTCCTTCCATATCCCTCCAGAATTTCACTCACTCTCTAACCTCACCCGCATCATCTTCTCAAGCTCCTGTTATAATCCCTCTCGCCCCTCATGCCATCTTCTTTATAAACTTATCTCCCTCTCTTTATTTTTCCACATCACTAAAATCTTACTCGCTACGCACCTCTTGGCCTTTTATCTTATACTTCCTTTCAACTACCTTCCCCCTCACGGTTTACACCTGTCACGATCACACCTCCTCCCTCAAATCCTCATCTGCCCTCCCAAATCTTCAACAACAACAATACCCCTTGCACTTTCCCCTGTACTTTCCATTATCCCTCTCTGCCTCTCTTCCTTCTACAACTTATCTCTCTCCCCTCCCTCTCTCTTTCTCACCCGCACCTCTCACTTCCCCTTCTTTCTTTCGATTCATTCTCACCCCCTCTATTCATCTCACTTGATCTGTCTCCTTTCCATCATCACACGTATCTATCCCCTTTATATCTCCCTTACTACAATCTGGCCTCACGGGGAGGGAGTAAGAAATGGGGAGGGCCGTATCCTACTCATGTTCCTTCTCTACCCATTTCTTAATCTGACTCTCCCTCTCCGCCCACCCTCATAATATCCTCCTCTCTTTCTTTCTTCCCCATCATTCTCATCAATTTAGTTCCCTCCTCCTCCTAATTTATTGAAATATTACATACGATTTTTGCTGGATCTGAGTAACTGCACGAAGAAAACCTTTTGAGTATCTGTTACCATATTATCTGGATTTGACGGGACGTGTGACAAATAAGGAAATCCGTATTCATATTGTATGTCAGATTTACCTATGAATGTAGTATAGTCGTTACCAATGAGTATGGTAACATGATTTGGCGTCCGAGAAAAATATTATATATAATGAATAAATTGATAAATAAATATAAATAAATCATGGTAATAATTTGAAAGAATATTGTGGGCCAGTGACGTAGCAAGCTCAGCGATGCTCGAGAATTGCATTACCATTGAGTATGGTAAAAATCCCCTCAAATCTGTGAACTTCTAGCATTCAAAATTACCATATTTTAAAGTAACTCTTACCCTTTTTTGTACTACCATATATTATTTTCACCTCATAGATAACCTGCCAACATAAAGTACGTCTTTCCTTATTTGCCACTTATCCCGTCAAATCCATCTAATATGGTAAAAGTTGCCCGAAACGTTTTCTCCGTACGCAAGAAGATGACAAATCACTTCCATTAACTTAATCGGACGATTGTTGCAAAATGCAGTGTGTGATACACGTGCCCACAAGTGATTGCTGAATCGTGTTATATTACCACACAGAGAAAAATTGAAGGTCAGTCTGGCCACCTAAATGTGCAGACTGACCATATTTGAAGGTGAACTATAGGACAGCCTTCTAGATGGCTAAAGCGACTATCATTGGAAGGTTAAAACCAGAGATTCAAACTGATCATCACAGAGGGGCAAACTGATCATCACAGAAGCTTGACTTGATCATTTCAGATAGTCCATTTGAACTCCTCGGACAGTCGATTTGGCCATCTTAGAGGGCCATCTTATGTGAAACCTACCAAACCTAAAAATTGATATAAATTACATAAAATCTAAAAGCATTTTTTATTGTATGTGCCACACAATGCACAATTGCACATTGACAATATATTGTTCGAAGCACGAGAAGCTAAGGACGTGGTGTCACTGCACTGAATTGTAAGATTTCAAACACTGGAGTGAATTCAGAAACCGATATCACACATCTCGTTGCTTTCTGGCTTCTGCATCATCAGTGAGAGATGTTAGCCCATTTCCAGTTAGAATCTTCACGGTAAAAACAAATTGATAGCTGAACGTCGAGTGACGTCTTTGTCCTTAATCCCTTGGAAGCATCAAATTTCACATTTAAAATTCAAAATCAAATCTTAATCCACTTTCCACGATGTTCTCTCTCATGTGCTTCACTTTCCACGCATGTTCGAAATAGCTTAAAGCTATTTAAACTGATTAAAAATATGTTTAAATTCAATAAACAGCAAATATGATGCTGAACGGCTCAACGACATTCGCTCACTCCAAAAATGGTCTCGGCCTTTTAATTTTCACGTGCATAATTGGCGCACAAATATTGACCCTCCGCGACAGTCGTCTGGTCCTCCATGGATGGTCAAAATGAGTTGAAACATGATGATCGTATTGACCATCTCGGAAGGAGAACTTGATTATCCTGATACAGAGTCTGATCTACTCATAACAGTCAGACTGGCCACAACATGAGTGTCTCTCTAAATATGTCGAAAAAATTTTGAAATACCCTTTCGAACATCTAGAAAAACGGACTGACCGTCTGAGTTTTGACTCTTTAACTTTGATAATCTATTTTGCTCCGTGCATTCATCCTTTGTGCACTTGCACAGTTGTGTAGTCCTAAAAGAAAGTGGCCTAGCTGTACTTCCTGAGAAACTTTGGCTTCTTTCGAAATTCGTCAAAAAATTAAAAGATCAAAAGTGACACAATAGCAACGGTGTTTTTGAAAATATTCAAAGTCAATTTACTCAAAAACCCCAACTTTTTCTCTGCATATTTTTCTAGATTCTTCCTTAATGTAAAAAATATATTTGATGATAGTGTGCCATGTGCCCGGGATTTTAGGAGAAGCGAGAATGTTTGTTGGTTTCAAAAACGAAAATTCACATTCATTGCCAAAACGATACAAGATATAAGCAAACTCAAAAGAACAAAATTGTTTCTTTCAGAAAGTTGTGAAAAATTTCTTCTGACACTATTTGCTATTTCGCGTTACTTGCGATGTTCTTGCAAAATTGTTTATAAAACCCTTGAGATTTATTTTTTTCTCAACGATACTATATTATTTTGTGATGAAAAGCGAGAAAGGACTTTACCTAATATTTTTAAGAAGGTTTTGGTGCAAAAACAATGAAGTAAGTTAGAAAAAATTGAGATTATCGATTATTTAAAAAAATGCCGACTTTAAATCATAAAATTTCATGTAAAAGTTGTTGAAGCTTTTAAGCTATGTTCTTCTTTGTTTTTTATGCCACCATAAAATTGTATTTTCGCAGAAAAAATCAATCCTAAATGATTTCATACATATTTTATTCCTTTGACTTTTTTGGTATCTTGTTATTTTGAATAGATTGACTTTGAACATTTTTAGAAAAACCGCGGCCATTTTGTCATTTTTGACAAAATACTGAATCATAGTATAATCCATGATTCATTTCCATGAATATATTTTCATAACGTATTGCTGACATAAAGTGGGTTCCACACTGTCTTCACATTATTATATTTATACTCTGTATATGGCCATTTTTAATGCTAACAAAAACATAAAAAATAACTACACTGAGACCTGGATTTAAAAAAACCTAAGCTTAAGACATTCCTAGAATTCCAATCAGCTGTTAGCATGCGTTCAAATCCAACAGAAATGTTTCAGACGGCCCTGAATGCTTCCGCTTGGATTCCTTGGATTTATGATGAAGGCCACTGCCAGCTATTTCCGAAACCGTACTTAAATCCAGGATCCAGTGTATTACTAGATAGTCGTTCCGCTCTACAGCTATTGTTTGGCACCATTTTAAGTTCTTATTAGAAACAGATCTTTGCCAAAGGTCTCACTATTTTTTTATTTCATGCAATATATCAAAACATTCTGAATCTATAGAATACACGTTTTATTATCCCTGCCTATACTAAAAAGTCAAATTCGACTTGGAAAAAAATGACAAATGCTGTCAGGCTATAAGGAGGAAAGGTTCTCTTAAGTTTCATCAGAAATAAAAAAGGCTCTCTTGAGCTTTATTTGCGTACGTGTGGTGATCATTATGGAAATGAGGACCACCATGTGGCGTAAATCGACGCGATAGCTTTGATTGAACGCGATAGTGATTTAAATCTTGTGCGAAAAGGCGCAACGCGGCGCCACACTAGACCCCATATGAGTGTATGCAGGCCAGATGAGAGTCAACGACGACACGGATGGTACATCGGCAAAGCGTCGCGTTGCAGCTGCGAGCATTTCGATGCAATCCGGCATCCACTAGTCGACGTACGACTGACGACAATGAGACACGCATCATCCTTATCGTGCCGCATCTCGTCACGAAGTCGCTGTTATTTAAAGACGTCGTGTCGATTATAACAATTTGTTCGTCCACAGTCAGAGAGATGCTTGACCGGAATACTAAACGAAATGCTGATCACGTCAAATTCCACTCAAGAAAATCACAGCAGCTAGTGAGACAAAGTCACAAAATGAATTTATTATTTGTCTCTTAGGCTCATTTTATGTAAATGCTTCTATTTATTTCTTTCAAAGCTGAATTATATTTGCTTGCATTATATAAATAAGCAATAGGGTCTTTTATTGTTGAAATAAACCTTTTGTCCCGTGCGAAAAATTGCAGGCTTTAAAGAAATGCACATTTGAATGATTTCTTTGACAGAAATGAAAGCATTTTTTTGTCTTCCGGTGATGTATTGATTGAACTTTTATTTCAAAAATAAATGAAAGTATCGATACATTTAGCTGACGTTTCGACACGGCTTTGTGCGTTTCTCAAAGCTGTTGATGTAGAATACAGTTATTGTTGGTGAAGTAAAATTGCAGAGGTATAAACTGTCATTATTGATCAAAAGTTAAAAGCTTTAAAAAATTTTTAGTTTATAACCTCATGTGCAAAAGAAGCGGAGGTTGAAATACTTGAATTTCTACATTTTATATCAAACAAACGAAGACAGACAAACGAACAAAAGACTTCACATTGTAACTTTCTTTTCGATGGACATGCATAACCAAGACATTGCGTGGTACTGGCATCAGTTTGTGAACTACCCGAAAATGTTAAATAATATTATGTGTTTGTACAGGTTTTTGCACAAGAAAATTAGAAATTTTCCGAACAAGAAATAAATTTTCTCATTACTTTAGAGATTTGTAATAATAAATCTACTTCCGCATGATGTCTGTATTAAAAGAGCGGAAGTATTACAGACAGCGGACGTTACATGTAGTTCGAAGACCTGAAGGAGCGACCTTGCGAACTGACGACATGCAGACAGCGTCTTTTATTTCTTCGAAGTTTCTTCTGTCGCACGCCAAGTCACTTATATTGATACAACTGAAGTAATTGTCAATTGAACATACAATGAATCGTTAATGACCTTCCACGATTGTGTGAAAAGTACAATCACATGGCAAAGACAGACGATCGTGTTTATCGCGCATAAAATACGTTAAATGTGCCATTAACTTACACTTAAGCATACCTTTACTGCGCTTTTATTTATTTTTTACTGTGTAGACACAGGTGCATGCACATCACATATACTAATCAGCATTGTATGATATACTTTCTTGAATTAAAAGTCAATCTGCACTATCTGCAATATCTGCAAAAAAAATGTTGACAAGTTTTTACAATTTTTTGGATAAAATATGCAGGTTGTTTAAAATGATTCAAAAATAAAAATGAAAAGAAAGTATTTTTCTTTTATTACATTACATGTCTTGTCTGTCCCAAATCCTAGCCTCCTATGCATTGGCAAAAAATAGTTAGTTGGGCCAACTATTTCGTTAGTAAGATATGGTACTGCTATTTGATTAGTTGGCACAAGAATTGCATTAGTTGCAGTGACTATTCAATTAGTACAAGCATGTGAAAAAAGGGTTGCCCCAACTAATAAAATGGCAGGACCGTAGCTCACAAACGAAATAGTAAACCATATTGAACAAAACTTTCAGTTTGAAATACACGAAAAGATTACACGCAAAAAAATGTACTATAAATCTTTTGCCCATAGGAGAATATTTTTTAATTTTCAAATTAAAATCAAATCTCTTTTGGATTTCAGGATTTTAAATACATTCAAGTATCCATGCTTATTCTCAAATTTCTATGGCCTTATATCCTCTTTCGCCATCCAACAGAAGTATTATTATTTGGATTCAAGTGTACTTTCTAATCTGAATTAGTAAAAATTGAACTGATTAAATCCACACTAAGAATTTCAAGTTGTAAATGGATTTTTTTTTCATTTCATCGATTAAGACAGTTAAATACATTTTTAAAGTCTTACTTAAACTAAAAATCCTGATGAAGGTTGTATTCATCGTGTCAGGACATAATTGTTTCAATTTCCGGAGTACACAACTTTAGAATTACGACTCCCCCACTTGCAAGAAGAAGCAAAAAAAATGTTTTTCAACTGTGTCGATAACAGACTACACATGCCAAAATGATCTAAAAACAGACGAGAAATTTCGAAGTAAAATTAATATGAGTCCTATATTAAATTCAATAAAATACAAGAATTTACAACCAAAAATGGAATTGTTGAATATTTAGTTGAAATATTAATTTTCAAAAAAAAACGAATTTTCAACAAATTAGTCAAATTTAAAAAAAAAAGATATGAATTTTGAACTAAGATGATGAATCTTCAACCAGGGAAGGAATTTTTAACAACTTACTTCAAACTTAAACAAGGTTGTTAAGCTTTCAACAAACAAAAAAATACAAATTCTCAACAAAAAATGTAAAAGTTGATATCTCAACCAACAAATATTTTAGTTTCAAATGAAAAACGGTTTGATTAATGCAAAACGGACAAATTTTCACAAAAATCGTTAAACCCTAAAACAAAACAGAATAATTATCGAACCAACAGTGACATTTATGAATAAAAAAGATAACATTCCAACCAGAAAACATGAATTTTTATAAAGGAAAAATTTTTCAATGAAGAAATAAAAAAATGTTTAACCAAGTTTTCTAATTTTCAAAGACAAATTTCCTACAGAACAATTGAATTTTCAGCTCGAAAAATCAATTTTGAATGAAAAACTTCATTTCTAACCAAATAGTTTCATTTTCAAGCAAAAAGATGAATTTTCAATGAAACATGTCAATTTTCAACCAAACAGTTGCATTTTTACCCAAAAAAGATGACATTTTTGAAAGGAGAGGTGAATTTTCAAACCAGGAAGACGAATTTTCAACAAAAAATTTAAATTTCGAAGCTACAAGGGCGAATTTTCTACAAAAAAGTTTAATTTTTCACGCGAAAATATAAATTCATAACAAAAAAATTACGTTTAAACCAAATAGTTGAATTTTCAACAAATAAGGATAACTTTTAACAAAGGTGTTGAATTTTCAAGAAAATAATCAAAATTTTCAACAAATAATAACAATTTTAACCAAAAAAAAGATGAAATTTCAGCTAAAAATATAATATTAGACTTTCCAAGCAAAAATAATTAGCTAATATGATGTTAATGTTTTTTTATCTACATAGTCAGTAATCAATATATTTTTTTAAATATTGATTATTAAAGTTTTGAAACACAACTTTTTAAAGTTGTGAAAAAAAATCTCTCTAGCTCCGCTCTCTAAAAGATCTGGATTTCGAATCCCAGCGGAGCTAGAGAGATTTTTTCACAACTTTAAAAAGTTGTGTTTCCCAACTTTAATAATCAATATTTAAAAAAAATATATTGATTACCGCCCATGTAGGCAAAAAACATTAACATCATATTATTTAAATAATTCACTCGTTAAAAAACATAACATCAATTAATCAAAAATAATTGACTTTCTACCAAAAATAGTAGTATTTTCTTATTGTAATCTAGGAATTTTCGTTCGCATTCAAGCGAAAAAAGAAAAAGGGGAAAAGATAGGAATAGTGGAAAGTCAGTAAAGCCTGCGATAAATAAATAGGAATTTTGATAATTTATATACTAAAGAATAATAGTTTACATAAACATTAAAGTTTATTTTCAATATTTTCACAGCATTAGGTTAGAAAAATGGAAATATTTCTTGCATTAAATTTATTTGTGCAGGATCAGTTACATTAAAAATATTTAAGAAATCTATAATTATAAGTTTGGATAGTGTGTATGAGTGTAGCAATAATTACTAATAGAGTCAGTATATTTTTACGAATCATCAATTAATCATCATCATTAATTAGTAAAATTTAACTGACAATCAATTATATTTTACTAATTCAAAGTTAGAGAGTTATAAAAATAACGGTTTAATCAATTTAATATTAATCGATCTACGCATTAGAATTATTGCAATATTTTTCAAATGATGAAAATAACTACACTTTTATCTTTAACTATACACAATTGTCTTTAGAATCATTTCTCTTCATATTCAAACGTATGTATTTACCCAATTCAGTAGTCACGTGCCGTTATAGTCAGACCAGTCATCATAAATTGTGAAACACTAACAGGACTTATCAGGGCATATAATCTTACCTACATTCAATATTATCAGATTCTGAATCAAAATAATAACAATAAATCTATAAATAAATAAAACAATTCAAAATATTTTTAATAAATTCAGAGTAACAGTAATTTAATCTATTCTACATTAAAAATCGTTTCTTCAGTTGGTAGATATTTACTTCGAAGATTTTTTCGAATTTTGCAGTGAATGGTTTGAAACCTTAGGGAAAACCTTTCTTTTAGTCCAGAAGTTAAACATCAGTCAAGGGAGACCAAAGAATATTTGTATTCTTCACAGAAAATACAAAAATAATTTAGGAAATTTTTTTTATCAACTGAGTTTTCAATGTTTCGGGTTTCTCGCGGACTCATGAACACTTTGTACCCACCAAAAATAATTTTAAAAAAATGAAATAAAAAAAGTCGAACCATTTTAGTTTGAAATGTTAATTTTTTGGTTCGAAAAAGGGAAGTTCTGTCACACCCTATCCCTTTTCCAGCTCGAAAAATTACCAATGGTTGTTGTTTTCGGCAATTTGATCACCTTTTTTGAATCGAACTTGCAAATATAAAACTTTTTGGATCATTCAATTACCATTCACCTTATGAAATAAGAAGTAAATTATTTTCCATCCAGGATAACAAGAGCAATTTTTGAGCTAGCTGATAAATTATGAAATATCAATTTTGGATGGCAATCAACAGAAGCCAGAGCGGCGCGATCAGATATCGAAAATCTGGCGTCTCTCTTCGACTATTGCCGGGATGCAATTCACGTAAATTAGTTATCGTCTCGAGATCACCATTGAATTTCTCTGCTTTATTACGCCGAATGGCCGCAGCAATAAATTGCATTGCCGACCTTGATATCCCTATCGGACGTTGCAATCGAGCCAAATAATAAAGGCACTTTCGCAAAGACTTCCCAGCATTTCTTCTTCATCCCATTCAGTATCGATTGTTCACATGACCAGGGGAAACGAATGCTGCCAGATTCCGAAGCTCTTCGATAATAATTATTCGTCCCTATAAGTTCTTCTTATTAAAATTAAAAACTATATTGTTAGAAATTTATGTAGGGATTTTCAGAGACGCATCACTAAGGCTTTACGCAGAAACCATTTCTAAATTTTCCTTAACAGGAAAAGAAATATCAGCAACGGTCTGTATTTGTCCTGACAATATGAATAATGAGAAAATATGCGTGAAGATAATACACAAAAATTTGATTCATTGAGTAATTTGAGTAATTTTGGTTTCCAGAAATAATAACATAGGGGACTTTAAATAATGGAAATTTTTTAGTATTTATGATAACACATGCTTCGAGGTAAACTCTTTTATATACATATATACATACATACATACATATATATATATATATATATATATAT
>JAABKJ010002379.1:0-28203 GCA_011634705.1 Andricus grossulariae | reverse complement strand
AACGTAGACGCGGCAACTTCGCATTTTTCATGGTGTCTGCTTTGACAGTTGTGCTCTTTGACTGCAAATGAAAACGTCACATTTGATGAAAATCACAGATCGATTAGTAGTTAAAGGTTAATTTATGAAAAAGAAAGTTTCTCACAACAAAATTGAAAGATGTTGCGCATGCGCTAGACCCGCTAGGCGCTCCGACAGCGTTGCCGGCTAGCTACCACGTGCTTGTTTCATTTTTCGAATAATTCAAAATTTACGTGTATAAGGGTTCAACTTTGATCTTAATTATCAGCTCAGGAGCGGACAATATTTTTTAAATTTTGCAAACGTTTAGATAACATTCCCAAGAACCTATAGTCGAAGTTGAAACAAATCCGTAAGAAAAGTGTGTTCATGACCGTACCTCTTTAAAAAAAATTGTTTTGCACTAGAAGAAAATTTGGTTCAATTTCTATTTTTTACTTCAATTATTTCCTAGCGAATTATACAATTGCGTTAAAATGTCATTTTGCTTCGACATCGGACAATTTTTTTCACAATTGATCATTCTTGGGTTGGAGATTCAAGTATTTGGTGGAGAAGATAATTTTTTTGTAAAAATTTAATTATTTTGGTGGAAAGACAAAAAATGTTCGCTTCAGAAGTAACTTTCATATTAAAAAATCATCTGTTTGAATTGACAATTCAAAAGTTCGAAAGTGTTCCTTCTGCTTTGAAAATTCATTTCTTCTCATACAAAAATGTAATTTTTTCGGTTAACAATGAAACTGTTTCCTTTTTCGATTAGGTTTATGTGAATTCTCGTCTTGAAAATGGAACAATTTAGTAGAAATTTTTTTCGAGTTGTGGTCACATATTTCGCTTGTTCTTTTCAAAATTTATCTCTTTTGGTGAAAAAATTCCATTTCTTGTTGTTTAAAATTGAACCATTGTAGGAGAAAATTCATCGAATTTCACTGAGGATTCAGTTTTGTTGTTGTTCAAAATTCATCTTTTCTGCTTGAAAATTGAACTACTTCCTCCACAGTTGAACTACTTCTTCACAACTTCAGTTACGTTGCTTGAAGGTTCATAATTTAGGTTGAAAATTCATATCTTTTGTTGATCTTTTGTTGATTTTTTTACCAAAAGAGATCAATTGTTAAACGAAAAAGCCGCATTTTGAACCAAGAAAGGCAAAAAGAGTCATTTTCTTGAAAGCAGTTGAATTTTCAAACGAAAAATATGAATTGTCAACACATGAATTATCTTCTCCACCAAATATTTGAATCTTGTACCCAAGAACGATCAATTTTAAAAAAAGTAGTTCAGTGCATTGTAACTAGTATAATTTTCAACCCGAAATTATGTTTTAATCTCAAGAAAAAAATGAGTTTTGAAGCAAATAATTGAATTTTAACTAAAATAATTCAATTTTTAACTAAATAATAAAAATTTTCACCAAAAAATGTGAATTCTCAACCAAAAATATATGTAAAGAAATAGTCTATATTAAAAGCCTTTAATAAAGTAGAATTAATTTTTAGTTTATTTTTATATGGCGTGGTTTTGCATGTTAGCCAACTGCGCGTTTTAAAAACTTATTTTCATAATTTTGTTATTTTCGTGAATGTTATTTTTTTCATTCCTGTTTTTTTACAGTTTAATATTTTTTAAGCTGACATTAAACAAGTTTTTGAAAACCTGAGCGATTGGAACTGATAAACATACATTAGAAACAAATTTAGACGTCGAAGAAAACAAGAACAGAAAAAGTATGTTTTTGAAATTTTCACTTCTGTATTTTATAAATTATTTCATTCTGGCTTACTTAGAAAACGACTTCGAACAGCTTAAGATTTTATCCTAAAAAGAATACACCAAAAAAAATCATGAGATAAAATACAAAAAATCTAGATACTGATAAACACACATTTTAAAAATGGAAACATGAGAATTTTTTAATTGTTTTGTTTATCTATTTTTCAATATTTGATCTTCTTGGATTTTTTCTGATATATTTTTATCCGTAAGAAGTGATAAAGTGCCAAAAAGATTTTTCAAAGCTAGCTAAAAAAATGTGTAATATCTCGTACCCAAGAATGATCAATTTCGAAAAAGATAAATCTTGAAAAAGCAGTTCATTGTCGAAGTAAAACGACATAAAGTAAAGTGGTTCTAAGCAGATTTGTGGATATAATTGAGGCGAAAAATGTAGTTGAATAAAAAGTTATTGCAGCTTGTGTCGTTTTTCCAAAAAATAAATTTTTAATTTTTGATGTATTTTTATAGCAAGAGTTTATCACAAATTTGTATATCTTTTTTGGTTGAACCGTTTTTGTCTTTTCATTTTTTTTTCGTCTCTTGTGTCATTTTCCTTAAATTTAATTTTTATATTTTTATGCTTATTTTTCACGATTGAAAAATATACTCGCTCTTTCTGAAAATTATAAATAACAAATTTGTAAATCCACTTTGAGTGAACAAGTTTAGATATTATCTTTTTTCTTTCCTTGTGTCGTCTTCCGAAACATTAAATTTTTTTATTTCAAGTGTTATTTTTCACGAATAAAACAGCAACAACGCGTCCTATCAAAAAGTGATTAATAATAAATTTCTAGACCTTTTTTGGTTGCACGACTTTTGTTTTTTCATATTTTTTTGTGTCTTGCATACTTTGACCGCAAAATATAATTTTTAATTTTTCATTCTTTTTTTTTGTGCGATCAAAATTTGAATTTTGGATTTTTTGAAAAAATTAAAAAAGTTTTTATGATAATCTTGTAGGGCTCTCGAAAAGAAAGGTTTTTTTAGTTATGACTTTTTTTCATATCATGCGTTGTTTGGCTTAAAATATTAATTTTCGTTTGTTTTTTTGAGATTTTGAAAATGCTATAACTCTGATAATTTTCATTTTATCGAGAAATTTCACTACGATAAATTGTTTGTATTTTTGAGTACTACTAATAACCGTACGTAGAATTTTCAATTTTTAAAAAAAGTGGTCTCAAAAATGTTCAAAATGTGCTCACTTTTTAAATTTTGATCGGAAATATCTGGTTAACGAACTTGACCTTCATTATGGGACCCTCAGAAAGTTTATCAAAGGCTGACTCGATTCGACAAATCCTTCAAAAGTTAGCGTGGCTAAAACGTTCAGGTAACCATACATACATACATACATACATACAGACAGACAGACAGACAGACAGACAGGCAGACATGGACAAAATGTTATGATTTTCGGAATCTGTGAGTGCCAAAACGTAAAGATCCGTTAAAAACCAGAGACCAACAAAAAAAAAAAATTTTTACTTATTATTGTCAATTTTCAGCACTTTCTGCCTTCTTTTTTAATACAAATAATTACTAATGGACAATTTGAATATTCCACATGACTTTTTTAACAATTTTTAATTGTTCAAACGTTGATGACAGTTAGCCATTGTTTGGAGTAGTGAATCAAAAAAAAACATGTGAATATTTAAACAAATGATTATTGTTTATTCTTGAAATTTCCTAAAATCGAGTCATAGATGTCCACTTTTTTCTCAAGTTGATATCCTATGATAATTATTATTGAATACTTACATAATTTTTATACTTTTCTTCTAATTTTTAACAAATTTCTATTTCAATAAATAATTTTTAGTTGACTCAGCAGTTTTTTTTTGCAAAAACTAAAACTAAAAACTGTTTAAAAAATAATATAAACTGGAACACATATTATAGTATATACAGAATGTAAAAAAGGATGTAAACTACCCGTACTCAACTTGAAGGAAATGTTACGTTCAACAATAATTAATTGTTTAAGCAATGACATAAAGTTTTTAGCAGAATTCACCACTTCTAAAAATCATTCAATTTTACGTTTAATTCAGAAAATACGATTTAAGAAATATATTTCGGGAAAAATAATTATTGAATCAAATTCAATTTGTATAAGCAATTAGAAAATCATTAATATATTCCTTCTATATACTATACAGTCAAAACATAATTTTATGTGTTCCACTTTATATTATTTTTGTAAGGCTTTCAAAAAAAAAAACTGAGCAAACAGAAATTGTTTAATCAAATAGACATTTCTTGAACATCAGAAGAAAAGTATCAAAGTTATGTAAGTATTCAACAATAAGTAGCATAGGATACCAATTTGAGAAAAAAGTGGATATATTTGGGCTCGATTTTTAAAATTTGGAAAATCAACAATAATTAATTGTGCAATTGATCACAAAATATTTTGAAAAATGTGCACAACTCCAAAGAATGATTAATTATTACATTTGATTCTGAAAATACGATTATTTTTCACAATTGTCGGAAAAAGATAATTGTTTCAATAAGTTAGATATATTAAAACTATTAAAAATTGTTTAACAAGTCATAAGGAATATTTAAATTGTCTATTAGTCAGATGGGGAAAGGGGGGGGGGTGTTAAGAATAAAATTTTATGATATGATTTTATTTCGTAGATAATCCTCTTCAATCCATGAAAAATTTGGGAATTTTCGATAAAACGCTGAAGTATCAATTCAATTTTTCGAAAATCCAAAATTTTCTTATGTTAAATATGGGGATTTTTAAGCGCCCAGTGGAACTTTTGGGGAGGTGTCTCTTGCCCTCTAACTCGAAAAATGTTTTTTGGGCCACTTTACTGAACATTGTACCGATATCCGGGCATCCACAAGCAGTTTTGTGTCCATTTTAAGTCCTGATGAAAACTCGATTGATTGTTGTGTAGAATGTTCTCTTGATAATAAGAATTTAATCCGTATAGTTACGACTTTACACCTAAATTAAAAGCGTAGTTATTAATTTATTTTTGAATGTAAATACGTTTCAATAAAAGTTATACATTCATATGAATGATGTATAGAGCGAAAAAAGTTTAAGCTTTTTGACATTACAGCTGACATTTCTGGTAGCACATCCCGGACAGGTCTCCGATAGACCCGATAAAACATACTTTATCGGATTCGGTCTCTTTATCGATGCAAATAATCCCAGACTGGTCCCGGATAGACCCCAATAGACACCCTTTTTGACATTGCAGCTCAAATCAATTGCTGGTTCCACGTCCCGGATAGGTCCCCGATAGACCCGGCTAAGCTTATATTGCGGGACTTGGTCTCTTTATCGCTGCGAATTCTCCCACATTGATCCCGAATAGACCCGAATGGACGAACTTTTTGACTCCACAGGAAATCCAATCCTGGTTGCATGTCTGGGATAGGTCTCCGATAGACCCGGTTACATATACATTTCGGGACTTGCTTAATTTCTTGATTCAGAAGAATTTGAGCGAATTGAACAAAATTGTTTGAATACAAAAATCTCAATCAAATTGATTTAATTGGGAGTGAACAGAATTGAAAAACATTGACATAATATACGATAATGATTTTTTAATACTTATATAGTCATATAGCCAATAATAACTAAAGAGTGTAAAAAGGAAATATAGGTTATATTCATATGTTACAGCTAATTCTAATTTCTTTGCTCATTACTATTTTTTTTTTGCTTTATTCGATACAAAGATATTTTAATAAGCTGTTATAGTATTATTACCAATATTTGATGAAAAAGTCAAGTTGTCCTTAATTCTTAATTTTTTTCCTCTCTTAAGGAGGAAGTCTCAACTAAATTCTCATGAATAGAAGTAATTTTCGAGAGTTCAAAAAAAACTGTGTTGGTGAAACATTGTGAAAATCTTAGTATATATTTGCGCATATTTTAAAATAAACCCCTAGGAATTTACAAGTTAGTTAAGACGGTTTAAACATAAGTCACGTAATTTATTGTGCACAGCCTTAACATTCGATTACCCTAGAGTTTGGGGTGCTGAAAATAATTTCGATGAAAACACGAAGACGAACCGGCGAAACGTTCACGTTAACCCCTTCGTTGGCAGAAAGAATTCGACAAAAAGTGCCCAAAATGGAAGGAAAATTTGTTATCCTGAAAATGTGTATCCTGAGGTTTTTGAAGTCGATGAATCCGAAACTAAAGTCAAAATTTAAAAATTCATAATGGTGGGTCCAATATGGCAGACGAAAATACAAAAAACGGCTCAATTTGGATGAATCTTGGTACTTTTATGTTATTTAGGTCGCTAATTACGAATCTGAATTAAAAATTGAAAAATGGAAAATGGACAGACTAAACCATACAAAGTAGATCCTACTGTTCGCTTTATAGAATTTACTAAACGGAGTAGTAGAATCTACTACACCATTTAGTAAATTCTACGAAGCCAACAGTAGGATCTACTACACCGTTTAGTAAATTCTACAAAGCCAACAGTAGGGTTTATTCTATGATTTAGTCTGTCCATATTTGGTAGCATATAGTAGCAAATACTCTTCCAGTTCTCTCCAGTAGTAGATCCTACTACTCCATTTAGTAAATTCTACGAAGTCAACAGTAGGATCTACATTGTATGGTTCTTTGTATGGACTTCAGATTCGGATTCAGCGACCCCAAAAACCGTGAGTACCGAGATTTATCCAAATCGAGCAGTTTTTTGTATTTTCGTCCGCCATATTGGATCCGCCATTTTGAATTTTTGAATTTTGACTCCAGATTCGGATTCAGCGACCCCCAAAACGCGCAAGTACCGAGATTTATCCAAATCAAACCGATTTGTGTATTTTCGCTGGACTGCTACGCTGCCAGCATTATCACTGTTGAGGGAAGCTATATGGCGCGTTTGCACACTCTGTGGGGCCAGAAACATCCAGAACTTCAGCAAGTTGTGCATCAGTCATTAACATTCATATTCCTCCTAAGGCCTATGATCTGGCTAAAATTAATGTCACCCTTCGTGAGGATATTTTGGAGGAGTTCGACCTCTCTACCATCAATTTTTGAGTTTATGGTGCGGCGAGAGCTTTGTCTGATTCAAATGGAAGGCTAAACACGACGATAGAACAGAAGACCAAAAGACGCTTGCATCAACTCAACAAGAAGATAGGATGTGCAGGACAGAAAACGTCCCGTGTTCAGTGTGTGATTGACACTGAACGAGTTAAAGCTGCTGAAAATCAAACAGCACATTGAAAGCAAAATATCAGTGATATCAAGAACTTCTCTTAAAACAAGTTTACTTCTACACACACGACTCCTCAGAACCAAGTATTCCCGATAACAACGAGTTGATTGGGAGACATAGACTGGCATTAATAAACACGGAGATTTCAATACCATTGAATGCGCACCAATTGACACTGTTCGGTACTTGGTTTGTGAAAGGAATTGCACAGCATACAATTTAGCGGTTCGCCAAATAGGAATGAACGGCATTAAATGGCATATACTCATGGGCATAACAAGCAAATCACTTCTGTGCCTTGAAGTTTATGCGCATTGAAAATGATTAAAATGAAACGAGTTTTATAAAATAATGCGCCCTAAGTATTTTTACCAAATATGAAAAAAATCGTTAGGACTCCTTTCAAAATAACACGATATTTGTTGTTTCTTTTATCAATTCAAGTGTCTTTTTTCGAAAAGAACAAGTAATAATTACATTTTTCTGTAATAGAAACATTCAATTTTGCGTCAAAAGAAATTCCCAATTGAATTATATTAATTGACGTTCCCCTCTCTTTTAGATTTTGGAAAATGTGTGAAAGACATCAGATTTATTTTCAATTATACGTTTTTGGTGCATTTCACGCAAAACTTCTATAAAGCAAAAAAAAGTTCACAAATTTCCGAACAAGTTAAAAAAAGGAATTTTCTAGCATAAATAGTTCTGAAGTTATGAAGTCTTAAAGATATTTTTCAGTAAAAAAAAACGTGAAACCTTCTTCATTTTGAATAGTATCTTGTCCCCTATACATTCCACATGCAAGTTGTATGAAAGCGAATTGAAGCAGATTGAATTATCTTTAAAACTAAAACAAAAACAATTGATTTCAGCTCTTACAGAACATCAGTTATAGTCTCTTATATCAAGCTACTTCTTGTGGAACTTTAGAGGAGAGTGGGGATACTTGAACCACGGGGATAGGTGAACCACTAGGGATATTTTATAGTTCTCTAGAACTTTTTACGCCGTTATGGTGCGTGCTCTCAGCATTATGATTAACCTAACCTCACATGAGTTTGTAAAAATGTCGAACGTGTTTTGACTTTTTTATGTGCCTGAAACCTTCGGATTCATGACTTCTCGTTTTTTCGGAAAAAGTTTCTTGTTGACCGGCTGTGATCCTCAACTCAATATAATCTATTTTCATCGTCTTTGAGAGCATATGTAATCTGCTTATGTCCTGTGGGGTTACATTAACCACTTTTTGTGGGGATACTTAAACCACAATTTAATTCCGCTATTTCTCTGTTTTCTTAATCAGGACCTCAAAATGTTGCAAAATTATAAACTAAAAATAAAAATTGGTTTAACTACGAGTGAAAGCATGAAAAGTATTCGCTAAAACCGGGATTTTTCATTTCAATCCAAATAGATTTTCTGCATCAGACTTCCTTGGCAGTGAATTCACAAACAGAGAAATGACCACTGATGTCAACGTCGATAGAAATTCGACAAATCCAGCTCTGGAAACCGAAAATGAACCGGAAAATGAACGTGAAAAGTCGGCTGACCTCGATGATATTCCGTTTTGAAAGCGAATTCGTCCATTCTTTCCAGGAAAGTCACCAGAAGAAATACGTAGATTCCCAAAAGCTAAACCACGAAAGACTTCAACTTAGATGAGAAAACGAGGGAAAAGTATCATCGCTACGGATAGTCTAGAGAACAGATTGATCGAGAAGAAGCAAAAGAAGAAGAAGAAGAATCCTAAAAAACTTGCAAAATGAAAGAAATGAAAAAAAAATTAACAGCACTGAATTTTCCGCATTACATTTTTTCGTACTATGTTTTTTGCTTAAGAGAATTACGAATGTAAATAAATAATTTAATATGATTATGTACTAATTAAACTTTCTTTAAGATCATTTTCGATGATTTTGTAACCCTTGAGAGCAGAATTTATCTTTATAAATAGAGATTTGACAGGCCTAAAAGGGGCTGGATCAAATATCCCCACGGGTTGGTTCAAGTATCCCCACAGGTAGGGATACTTGAACCAAAAGAAATTTTGTTGTAAAATGTCAATCATTTTCATAAGATACCAGATTTATTGATAATACTTCTAGAAGTAATTAATGAATGTTTGGTCTAACATATAAACATATAAAACATAATTTTAGACGATTCTCTTGAAAGATAAAGCGACTAACAAAAAAAGTTGTTCGAGTATCCCCGCTCTCCTCTATTATGGATTGCATTTTTCATTTAAAACATATTTTGTATGTATTGCATCAGTACTTTTCACTATTTTCTTTAACGCGTGTGTTTGGAAAAGATAATCATCTGAAGTCAAGGTTTAAAATCGTCATTGTTATGAACATTTTAAGGTGGGTAAAAATTTTCCATTGAAGCATTTCATATGTTTCGACACATCGGCCATCGACTTGTCAACACAGCATTTTCACCTGCCCGCGAAAGATACTTGGAGGAGTCTCGAAAAGGTGAGTGGCGGAATCATGAATGTAGGACAGAAAGAGCGAGCGTGATCAGTAAAAGAACCAGTGAAGAGAAAAATAGATAAGAGAAACACTAGTACTAACGGAGCGCGTGTATATTCTGTCCTCTTTACACTCGTCCCATTCATCATCCGTCACTCAGCGTTCAATTAAAAGGCATATACAACGTGCATACTGTGATGTGTCAGGGGATGCACCACGGAAGGCACTAATCGCAACTACTTTTCCATCCCTTCCGTCCCTCCTTCCTTCCGACTCTTAGAAACGCATAGCCATGCAGCAGCCTCTGAAAGATGTCAATAAACCCGCGTGCTTTTAATCATACCTATGCTAAGGGCTGACATATAATGGAAAAAACCATTATAAAATTTCCTAAACTTTAAAAGATTCCGATTGTGAAATACCTCCAAAATGCAATCAGGAATTATTTCAACTGATGGGTCAATGTTCTTTCAAATTACCATCGAAGGAGCGGTCAAAGTTTGACTTGATGGATTGTCAGCAATAAAATTGTTCGCTGTGCAGGCATGAGAAAATCCAACAATTCTTCTTTGTCCCTTCTCTGCTTTTCCAAATCCTTAATCCGCATTATGCCGAACCAAAAAAATTACCTTTGGTGCATCTACGTGGCACATCACAGAGAATCGAAATTCGCAGTTTGTCGGGCGACGCGGAGTAGTTTAGACGCGAACGAAAACCGTGAAAGCAACCCCTGCCCGTCTGTAAGTCGGAACGCGGACCTAATAGCAGATGTCTACAGCGAATCGCGGCGGACGCAAAAATAATAATATACTAACTACGCTAGTGCGCATCGTGGCCTCTAGCTAGTTAGTACAAAACAAAATGAAATTTCTGGTCTGAAGGTGCAAATAGTGGACGGGGAATACCGCGTGCCTACGGAAATCTAAAAAAAAATTATAAGCTATGCTAGTGCGCATTGTAGCCTCTAGCTAGCTTCGATAATTTTTCAAAAGAACACATACAATTAAATTAAATTGAATCTGATACGCATTGTAGTTGCCGGACTAAGTTTTATAATTTTGAGTGTGATTTTATTTTTGAAAACAAATCCGGTACGCATCGGGGCTGTTAGACCAGTTTTCTAAAATTGAATCGACGTGAGATTGAGTTCTAGCAGACGGAAAGTTCTCAGTACTCAAACAAAAAGGACTAGAGTCGAAATACAAAATTTCGACGGAAAGTTAAAAAAAATCATCAGTGATCAGCTGATTATGCAATACAGAGTTAGAGTGAGAAGGTCCAGAGGGGTAAGAAAAAATAAAAAATCTATATCGTTCCATATTTTATCCTACTTTGTAAACATGACAGGCGGTAAACAATGAAGAAAATAATTCTGTTAAAAGTGATCTTTGCAAAAATATCTATGATTAATAAAATTTTTAGTTGTGATTTTATCGCTTAAAAGTTTGAGTGGGCGAATATTTAAAAACATTTTTTTGTGAATTGTATGAGGTAACGAAAACCCTAGATGGAATTAGAGAACGACGACACCCATAGAATATAAACCGGATTTTCAAAAAAAAAACATTGAAACCTGGGCATCTTGAAAAGTCTCCGACATATTTAATGACATTATTTATTAATTTTATTCTCGCATGTAACAGTCATTTAGAGAAAATTTATACATTCTTTGTTGTCACTTTATATATTTCTAATGTATTGATACTGTAAATAAGGTTCTAGATGAACTCTTCAAACGTAATAACTTCAAAACTGTTTATGCTAGAACATTCTTTTTTTTAAATTGTTCGGAAAATTGTGAACTTTTTTTTGCTTTTTATAAGTTTCACGTAAAATGTAACAAAAACGTAAAATTGAAAAGAAACTGATCTCTTTCACACATTTTTCAAAATCTAACAGTGAGGGGATAGTAAATCAATGTTAATCACGTGAGAACTTTTTTTGGACAACAAATTAAAAGTTTTAATCAGAGATAACTTACTTATTACTTTTTCAATTCGAAAAAAATCACACAAATTGATCAAAAACCAGCGAATATGGACTTGTTTTGAAAGAGGACCAAACGATTTTTTTATATTCGGTAAAAATACTCAGGAGACATCCCCAAAACATAATTTCTAGGGTACAAACTTTAGCCTGCTCTGTCAAGTGTAACAAACACGCACATTCCGCAGTGGCTGGTGTGAGCACATTGTCCTTGAAAGATCATAATTGAAAGATCATAAGCGACAGGATTGTTCGAAGAATTAGGCCTGTATGGAGACAGATGTACGAACATCGTGGCTCGGAAAAAAGTGTAGTAGGCAACCGAGAGAACCTACTAATTGGCAGGTGCGTCTACAAAGACACAACATTCCACCAGCGCTGCTTGCTGATGGCCTAGGCGTAACCATGAGCTCCCTACACTTTTGCATTACACTTCTGCCACTATCTCTCGCACTATGTAATTCTCCTCGGTTGGTAAGAGTGCCAAAGTTCGTCTGAAGCAAGGACGAATTACTAACATTCCCGGAGACCCTGAGCTTCTTGAGATGATTGTTATTGGACATCTTGACATTAGAGAGGCATGCACATACCTAAGCGTCCCTCAGAGCCACATTCAGGACAAGCATCAGTGAAGGAGTCTCTCCAAAGCAGATACAAGCGGCTTCTTCGACTAACATGGTTGTCGTCCCGGTTCTACTCTACTCGATTAGGGTAGTTCTATGGGCGAGGCACGAGCTTTCGGCCCTCGATTTCGTCACGCGTAAGATCATGCATATACAAAAGAGCCGTCAAGGCGTGCGCCGACATCTAAATTTTCAATGTCTTCATAACCGAATTTTTCTGGGTACAGCTTACATCTTTACAAAAGCAAGAGATCCTCCCTAAAAATGGTCAGGAAACACGAGATGATTGGCAGAGGAGCGTTCCTTTGCAATACTACGGATCAGTTGACGAAAACCCTTGACCTAAATTTTAGCTATAGGGTCACAAGGTTTTGTAAAAACATATAAAATGAACAATTTTTCACATTTCCATACGTAATTTTTCAATTCCTAGCCAAAGTGGGATAAATCTTTATATTTCCGTATCCGGCTACAGATTTTGATGAGTATTGTTGAAACATTAGGTCTCTACTAACATTTGATCTGCTACGGGGACACATACTTTTCTTTAAACAACTAAAATCAACGATTTTTAACATTTCATTACTCACTCTTTCTATTTAGTCGCTGAAGTTATACAAATGTTGATATTCCAGTATCCGGCTACGGATTTTGAAGATAATTTTTCACAAACTTTACGCTTTTACTAACATCGATTTGCTATAGGGACACAAACAATTTTCGAAATGTTTAAGACCACTTCATATTTCTATATTCAGATGCATATTCTAATCAGGCTTGGTAAAACACTTTAAGCTAATTCCTGGCCGAAACATATCAAATATGGATTTTTTTTTTGTAAGCGGCAGCCGATTTTAATGATACATAGTGAAAAATTATAGGCTTTCATTCCAGCTCGATGTGTTATAGGGATGCAAACATTTTTCAAAACGTTGAATATATACGATTTTTCACATTTTCTCAAATATTTTATTAATTCGAGATTAAACTTAGTGAAATTTTTATTTTTTGGTATCTGGAAACGGGTATTTATTACACTTGTTGAAAGCCTTTAGGTTCTTCTGATACTCGATCTGCATCCCGATAACAGATCAAGTTGAGGTAAAATCCTCAAGTTTTTCGAGAAGCCTCATTATGGTAGTAGTATTGCTAGGCTGGTTCTGGGACACTACTACATGGTTCAAGCTACAACTGACAGATGGCGCCACCAGTTAGTTTCCATCAGTCAGTTGCCATCAGTCGGTCAGTTACCATCTGCCTGTAAAACAGTAATAGACAAGGCACCGCCAGAAGGTAATATAGAAACCTGCATTACCATCAGTCGGTAAGTAGAAACCTGAATTATCATCAGTCGGTAATTTAGAAATCTGATTCACTATCAGTCGTTAAGGTAGGGCTCTGCCACGGATCCCTGTCCCGGCCAATATTGTAGGTCTCTACCTTACCGACCTAGAACCTCAATTTATCAACCAAGTGGTCAAACCTTATCAGTATATATAATTGGTACAAACTTCCGGTACATTTTCTTAGAAATTTCTAGACAGGTCAAACTTCCGGTTCAAACTTTCTAGACGAGTAGGCAGAGAGATGGTAACGCCTATAAAGGCGAACTCCAGCGAGAGAGAGAGAAAAAAAAGTGGTCAATGAATGGAGGAGCGAGTGTATGATGTGTCTGAAGATGGTGAGAAAGCAGCTTTCTAGAAAAGCACCACTACTGACAATAAATAAAAAATAGAAGTGTATGAATATAATTGAAAAATTAGCATGTCTCATGGCTTGTTTTGATTTGCTCAGTAGAAAAGGAAGTGGTCTGCAGAATCAAAGAACAAAACGTGATGACATCAGCAATCGAGTCACATGGATTGACGTTGACAAAGCATTTGATAGTAGAATGAAAACATGTGTTGCAGCCCACTTTGTTCACAAAGCATGAGGTTTGCGATATAGGATATTACCTCAAGTTCAGGTACTACGAGTTACTGTCTTTCTATGAGACCTGTCCTGAAGATTTAGAACCAGCAAAGTGGTTTGCTCTGGAATTACAGAAAATAGCAAACAGCTGTAATAAAATACCTACATCTCCAGTACCGATGCAAGAACTAACACCAAGGCGACAGGCAGCTTTCTTTGAAGCCAACACTTGTCGTATCTGCCAGAAAGCTCTACGTCCACCAATGAAAAAAGTGCATGATCACTGTCATCTGACGGGTGTGTGCCGTGATCCAGCGCATGAGTATTGTAACCTAGAATATAAGGCATACCTGTTGTGGTCTATAACTTAACTGGGTACGATGCTCAGTTTATTATTCGGGATGTTGCTACTCAATTTGATGATAACATTAAAGTTTTGACATTGAATACGTTGACTCGAGAGAGAAACTGAAAGAACGTCAGTTGCCACCAAAAGAAAAATTCTATACCACTTTGATCTGATGAGGATTATGCACATGCACAACATGTATGGTCTGCGTTAAATCTTAAGACTTTTGGTGACTATGTCAAGTTGTACACGAAGACATACGTGCTGTTGCTGCCTGATGTCATCGAAAGTTTTCAAGAACAAGATCTCAAGGCTTACGATCTTGACACCGCACACTACTACACCACCCCTGGCTTGACATGGGATGCCATGCACAAATATATAAGAGTAAGATTGGCACTCCTTACTGAGAATGACAAAAAGGGTGAAGTTAGCCAATGCCCAAACAGATATGCCATTTCCAACAATAAGTATACGGCAGTTTTCGACGAAAACGGGGAGATTATCTACATCATGTATTTTGTTGCAAACAACCTGTATGGTTGGACCATGGGACAACCACTCCCTTATGGTGGTTTCTAGAGGGTTAAAGAATTTGGAAAATATTAACTTCAATGTTACGGATGATTCACCTATTGGTTACATACTGGAAGTAGATTTGGATTAACCAGTTGTGACTTGCGATTCTGTCCCGAACACCCGAAACCCACAGGTTCAAGCCAGGAGAAGCTCCTAACGACTCTTCTGCCGAAATGAAAGTACGCTCTCCGTTAACGGGCTCTCAAACATGCATTAGCTCATGGTCCCAAATTTGTCAAAATTCATATAGTTATTAAATTTAATCAATCTACATGGCTTAAGGAATATATTGATCTCAATACTATTCTCAGAAAAAAACGCGAAAAATGAATTTGAAAAGAACCTGTTCAAATTGGCGAATAATGCAGTTTAAGGGAAACAATGGAGAACGTACGAAAAAATGTGAATGTGAAACTCGTGACAAAGTGGGAGGGTAGATATGGAGCTGAAGCCCTTATAGCCAAACCAAATTTCCACAGCCGAGCAATATTTAGTGAAAATCTAGTGGCTATTGAATTGAGGAAAACTCAAATCTTATTCAATAAACCGATTCATGTTGGGCTTTCGTAGCTTGATGTACCTAAAATCCTGATCCACGACTTTCATTATGGCTATATGTGCGAAAAATATAGTAACAATTGTCAACTATTATACACCGATATGGATAGCTTGGTATATCAAATTAAATATGATAATATTTATGCTGATATGAAAAACGATATGAGAAACAATTTATGTCAATTCCATACATCAGCCTATCTTGGAGACAATGTTTTCGGAATGCCGCAAGCCAACAAGAAAGTTTTTGGTTTAATGAAAGACGAATGTTTAGCTCGAATTATTGCTGAATTTGTTAGCTTGCGGAGCAAGATGTACAGTATTCGCATAAACGGCGAAAACTTTGTCAAAAAGGCAAAAGGGGTCAAATCTGATGTATCAAGGAATCAATCACCTTTAATGACTATACTGAATGCCTACGGAACTCGATTGCACAATCTACAAGACCATATTCAATTAGATCTGGGCTTCATAACGTTGAAACCCTTAAACAAATAAAAATTGCGTTGAGTCCTTATGACGATAAGCGATTATTATTGAAAAATTGTACTAATACTCGCGCTAGGGGTCATTACAAAATTATGGATATCGATAATGATGATGACGACAATGACGTCCTTAGCGATAGTGATATGGAACTTTTAGAACTTCTTGTAAAAGATTAGTTGTAAATATTGTTTTAGAGGTTTTCTTATTGTAGTTATTTTGTAAATAGTAGTTATTAGGATTCAACTCAATGACAGAAAATATATTTGTGTATGAATTGCTTTTTATTTATTCATTAAAACCTTACATCTAGATAGTACAAGCGTAGACTTGATATAAATTTAACACATAGGATTATGGTTAGTTTAACACTTATTTCTTCATCGATGGTTTAACATTGATTCATCGTTGTATCAACTTTATTTCATCGTTGGCTTAACATTGATTCATCGTTTGTTCATCACCTCTATACTTATCTTGCTCCTTTCCTCCCCCTCGGAATCCACCAACCAGGGTTCCACCCTCGCATGTACCTTCCCACAAAATTACCAACACCCACAGCTGCCTCATCACCACATTTGCCCTTCTCACTCTCTTTTTCATATAATCGTCGACCTTCTCATTCCTCCGAAACAGAAAGCCCAGGAACATAAACTCTTTTACCTCATGCACCACATTTCCTGCCACTTCCACTTCCCTCCCTTATCACTTATCCCTCCAACCTCCTTTCCTGAACACTGTAACTTTGGACTTCTCCGCATTGAACTCTAACCAATTCTTATCAAGGTATCTTCTCAACCTCTTCATCATCTCATTCTTCAGTCTCTTGATATACCTCACTTACCCTCTGGATCAGGCCTCTCTCCACTCTTCTTTCCTCCATCGCCTTCCACAACCCCATCATCGCTAATTCTCTATCCACGACGTGCTGCAAAATGTAAATATTTTCGATAGTGCTCCTCTCCACCCTGAATCCCGCCTGCGTCTCCGGCAATATCTCTTTCTCCTCGATATGTTTCCACAGTCTGTCCGCCAACACCATCACCTACACTTTGTACGCCATATTCATTAGCGTAATCCCTCTATAATTCTCCTGTCTATCCCTATCTTCTTTCTTCTACAGTGGCAAAATCACCTCCTTCATCCACCAACCTAGGAATCCATTTCCTCTTCATACTTTATTCACTATATCATTCAGCCTCTCCCTAACCACCACTTCATTTTTTTATCCCCTCCAACCTAACTTGACCTTCCTTGCCCTTAACCCCCCCATTCCATGTAGCAGCGCTTCCACACCCTCCCTTTTTCCCCGCTCCTTAGCTTTAACCCTCTTATTACGATATTATTTCTACTTTTTGCATATTCCTTTCTCTCCAGTCTTAACTCAATTACCCTCACCCTTTCCCTAGGCGACACCTCTTCCTTTTTGTTTATGAGCCTTCTCACTTTCTCTTCCATCATGTTTTCTACCCTCTGCCAAATCCCTTTTTTCCTTTCATTCCTTCTACACCTTAATCTCCTCTTTCATCTGTTTTCTTTAGCTTGTTTTTCCTTCCTCACTGATACCACTACTCACCCTAATCTTTCTACCTTCTCCCTCAGCTTTTTCATCTCCTTTTCCCATTTCTCATCCCTAATCCTCAAGTCCTCCCTCATACCTTCCAACTGCTCTTTAGACCCCCTTACGTCTTTCCTCAGTCTCCTAATTTCTACCATCAGCATGCCCAGTGTATCCTTTTCCGCCTGCCCCTCGATTTTTTATGGCGGCCTACGTGTCCTACCGCTCTTTTTAAAAGGACTCTCTACCGCGCTTTTCTGCGGACTCTCTTGAGTATCTCTCTTTCTTTTCTATATGAAGAGCTCTTCCCCCTCATTTGCGCCAGACTCTCTCTCTCTCGTTTTCACGATTGCCTCAATCCCCCAGTTCAGCTTCTTCTTCTTCCTATTCACGCCGCGCCGCTCGACACGAGGCCACGCGCTGCTATCCGCAGTGGCGCACAGTGGGCTATTTAGCAAAATTTACTTTCAAAATCTAATATATCTTAAACGAATTTACCAAAATAGATGTTCCTGAAACGAGATAAAAGCTCGTCACATGCATAATAAGGAAAAATTATATAGAAAAATTTTCCCGAATTTCCCGGCCTGGCAAATGTGGGAAAATTCCGTCCATTTTTGACAAAATTTACAAAATTGTACTCGAACTAGAAAAAACAAAGTTTAGTTCAGTGCACGATACCATATTTTTCAATGCTCAGTTCAAATCTGTCAGAAAAAATAGAGTAGCACATTCGCTTTTCGAGGAAAATCCGGTTGAATATGGAAAATTCAATATGCAGAGATACAAATAAGAAACATTGTAGTAACTTTACACATTTAATTATCTGTAGGTTTTTAAGGTCGCCTAATCCAAATCTGACGATTTAATTTCAAAATAAAAAATGTCCAGCTGGTGATTTGACGCCGATGATGAATGTGTGCATTCGATGGTCGTGGTTGAATGTCTACCTTCAAAACGCGAGTGTCGAAAAGACCGTCTCAAATAGAAAGGTAGTTTTCTGCAATTTTCTTCTTTCCTGGCCAAAATTTCAGGCAAATGTGAGTACTTCTAATAAAGTCGAATGCCGCTGCTGGTTATCACTGGTTGTAAATAAATTCGTACAAAGATTCTAAGACCACCTTAGTTGAAGAAAATTTCCACAGGCCCATACCCAGTGAACTGGAGTCGTCTGGTGGTATATTTTTCTCATGATAAATGTCTTAAATGATATTAGAGTAGCGAGGGTGACCCGTGTATAGATCTCTGCTTGACCGGGGTTTTAAAAGAAAGGCATATTACAATAGAGTTTTAACTACAGTGATACGGGACTTAAATGGACCAGCCAAACCAGCCAACTCAACGTAAATTAATCTTCACGAAATTAGTCAAAGTTACATTTTCGAGGTCGCTGAAGCAAAATCTGACGTCACAATTGAAAATTTTTGATCCCATAGGATGACACACAAATTCGAATTCGCCATGAAAATTGTTTTTGCACATTTTCCTATCTAACGGAAAACAATGACAGCTTCAACATGAATATATTTTTGAAAGTTTTAACAATTATAGTATGAACAAAACTGTAGTTACAGAAACTGTACATTAAATAGACATATGACGTGACGTGGCATGATACGTCATATTTAGATTCAGCGACCTCAAAAACGTAAATATCACCAATTCCGTGAAGTTTGTAGAATTTTCTCAATTTATGTTTCGCCATTTTTATTTTGAAATTCTGACGTCAAATTTGGATTCAGCGACCTCGAAAACGTAGATATGGCTGATTTTTCTAGTTCCAGTACAATTTTGTAAATTTTGTCAAAAAAAGAGGGTGCTCTCCCAAATTTACCAAGCCGGGAAATTCAGAAGAACTTTTCTCTATAACTTTTCCTCATTGCGCTTTTAATGAGTTTTAACCTCGTTCAAAGAATATCCATGTTGGTCAACTGGTTCGGGAGATATTAGGTTTTGAAAGCAAATTTTGCAAAATAGGCCACTGTGTGGCGTGTGGAAAGACCTCTCCCCGTCTACTTTAATACTAGCACTGCTAGTATTAAAATTATGAGAAGCTTATAAAAATATTAACAAATAAAGATTTCAAAATGTCCAATAACAAGTTTCCATTGAACATCTAAAATACATGCCGTCTGGCCCTTGTCGAATATGGAAAAAATAACTGTAAAACCCTCTATCAACCATCCCAAGTTATGAAGACATATTCTTATCAAAACAAACCATAACCAGCGGCAATGATTGTAACAGTTACACAGCCTCTAATGGACTTTATTGTAAAAGTATCATGCATATACCAAGTACTGAAAAAAACCAATGACGGTTCAATAAATTCGATTTAAACTTACAAAAAGTGTTTTCAATAGATAGGAAAAGGTATAAAACATTCTTATGGTAATCCTGTAAAGACTTCGCAAAATGTGAAGAAAATTTTAGAAAAACTTCTAGAGAAGCATCAAGAGCTAGTTGTGATTTCTAGTCTGAAACAAATAATTGATACGTAAACCGACACTAGTGGTAGTAGTAAGCAGCGAGAAGTCAAATTGAATTTTAGTAGTTCCAGTTCTAAGACAAGAATTGTTCTGAATCTGAAGAAAACCCGAAAAGTGGTATTTTCTGCTGGAAGTTTAGACAATTGTCAAGTCAATAATGATGCATGTCTTAATGAGATGAAAAAATTGACAAACTTCCTGAGATCGACTGCCCGTAAAAAATCTGTGCCTGATAGTATAACAAACGTTATGGCTGATCGTTGTCAAGATTTTTTTTCTAAAATCTGCATGATAGTACTCCCAGAAAATCATTCACCTGGATTAGACTGTGATGTTAATGATTCGGATCTAGAAGCAGAATCAAATTTTTCTATCAAAAAGAGAATTTCGTATACTGAAGGTGGTCGTGCTTGTATAAAGTCAAAGTTGGCCAGTGTTTGTAGACTGATAATACTGTGCTCAGTGCCCCAAATAAAAGAAACGTATGAGAACGTTAAACTCGTATTTTAATTCATCTGTCTGAATGGTATTCCGTTTAAGTTTGTTTCGGGCTTTAAACTCTTACTTATTATCAACATTATACAAACTGCACATCCATGTATCCCTCTCTATATTGTTTCATGACAATAAGAGATATGAGAGGTCGTTAGGCGAGAGAGAATAAACAGGAAGATGCCAGTAATGAGGCAGAGTTTTTAAGATCTATTAGGATGTGTTTAGGATAGAAAACTTATGACGATTTAAAAGAAGACCTACATAATCCAAAAGTTTGTAATTGCGGAGTTACGTGCCTTACAAGGATATGTCAAAAGAAATAATTCATCCCAGCAAATTACCTGCTGTTTTTATATAAGGGAGCTTGATCCTGATTTAGAAAAACTTGTCGAGGAACTACATTAAGCTTCTACAGGTACTGAGGTTACCGAAACTCTAAAGATTCACGTAGCTTTGAAACATATGAAACATTGTCTGTACTTCTTAGGGAAGCAAGGGTTGAGCTTATTGTCAAGGCAAGTTAGGAAATCAATCCACAGGGAATTTTTAAAATTTTGGGGCGATACAAAATTAAGTTGATTGGAGACCCCATATATTCAACGAGGACAAAGAAGATATTCATAGAGTTCTCATCACGGCATATATAAGTTAACAAGGAAATCGGAAATTCAATACGTTTTTATTTGAAATAAAAAATACAAAAAATATTTGCAAAACAAATGGAACCATCATATCACCAGATCCACTTCGTTGGTCCTGGCACAAGCTGAGAGTATTATTTTTAATTCATTTGTGGATTTATTGATTCAAAATATCGCAGATCATGCTTGATCTTTCATTAAAATGTCATGAAAAGCGTTTGTCAAACTAATTTTAAGATTTTACTGATATTAATATTTGTATAAATAGATCATGTTTGAGTTCCCATTAAGTTTAATATGCACATCTGTGTAATTTTTAATTATATTAAGAAAAAAACACAGAAAGCAGGAAAAATTGAAAAAAACATCAAATTTACTTTAGGATATCTCGGGAAAAGAATCAGCTACGATTTCAGTCTCTGCATGTTTTCAAGACTGAAATACATACCAATGAAGAACCAATGTTCACTCTTGTCGTCATTTCCATCATACCTATGATCACTTGAAGCTCAGTGTGTCGAGATTTTAAAACAATTTCGAGGATCCTGCTGATTATGAATCTTTCACTTTTTGATCCTGCAGCGACTTTGAATAATTTTTTCGATTTGCAAATCTCCTCAAACGAATTACATGCTTATTATTAATAAGAATTCGAATCAGTAAATTATTATTATTGAATTGATAATGAAAATATATGATTATACAAAAATTGAACGTGCATAAGGAAAATTCAGAGTTTAAAACAATCATTATTCAAATTATTATTTTTTATTTATTTACCATAGCTCAACATGATTATTTTTATAATCCAAGTTTTTTAGATTATTTAGATAGACGTATAGCAAAGATTTAACCTAGGCATTAAAATACGTGATTAGCACAGATTTGGGCATAATATATACTGATATAATATGCATTTCACACATACTAACAAGGGTTACACAAATTATATAAGTACTTTTTTGTATTTGTTTGAAGTAACATTGAAATTCTGACATTGATTATAAGTCCTTCGTATACTTCAGGGCGATTACTGAGCTATATGTTGCTTAAAACGCTGCTCACTGTTTCTGAAACATAAAAAATATACTACTAAAAGGATATATTTCAACAAGGTTGTGCGAAAAATGCACAGCGGAGAAACTGGCTGACTGTGCTCTCTGAATATAACTAAGGTGATTCACACTGATTTCTAATGAGCATTAAAAGCAACTATAATAACAAGGAAATAGACAAACGCTGACTAGATGTGTGAACAGCCTTTCGATATAATTTAAGAGTCTGTTATTCTATGTCAATCGTCCACATTTTTGTACTCCAAGAACAAAATTGTACACTTTTATGCCATTCATTCCAAACGGATTCCGTTTCTGTCTGAATGCTTTTATTGGCATTCGAACGGAATTATTCAAATGTATATTTGAATAGTCAATGCCATTGAATGCTAGCTGGCGATCCTGTGAGTTGAATGCGATTCAATGCTCGTCTGATGATAAAAATCTGAAAAATCTTTGATCTTTTAATGCCTCTCAATGCAACAACATTGTTACATTTGGGAATTCACCTTATAATGAAATATAGATAAGACTCTTTTATGTTCATCTCAAATGTTCCCTCAACTAAGATTTAGGATATACATTTTCGAAATCCAAAAGGAATTATTTATTTGAACATACAAATCCTGGAAGCATATCTAGTTTAAATATGAAAACACTGAAGCGATCGGCATTGTGTAACCAAGAGGTTTTTCTAAAGAAAAATCGGAAATCGAAAACGAGACGAAAGCCACGCCCTTTAAAGACGATGCTTAAACATTGATGTTGAACCGCTCGAATCTCTGTGAAGAGACAATGATTCTTGGAAATTATTTCAATAGAATACCATTTGTAGCCAAAATAAATTTGATTTTCTGGCAGACCTTAGTCTTGCAATTATTGAATACGCATTACTTTCCACTGTATTTCACTATCAAATCAAATCTAAATTTGACCTGAAATAATCAGTTTTAGGCGAGGACCTGGCTTTAATTTCCTTTGGGGTTTACAAGAGAATATATTATCTTCAAATTTATATTAATTTTAGGAAAAAATAACTCAAAGAGCCAGGGAATCACCGTAACAATTTACCAGAAAGGTGTCCCTTCAGAGGAAATAGAAGCGTTACAGATACGAATACCTTTGAATTATAGAAATGGATTATCATCAGACGGGGGTAAACGAAACTACCCCCTAGTAAGCTGCACATCTTTTACAAAATTGCATGTTGAGATAAATAAAAATTCCCTAAATTGCTCCTAGGGTGTATCGAAAAAAAAATATTTTTCATTCGTAGTTCTATTAATAGAGATGAAAACTTCTTATTTTGAATCAAAAACACTTTCCTTCAGTTCCATAAAAAAAAATGTTTCGTTCTCCCTATTAGAATTTCGCATCCCTATTAGAATAACGAATGAAGAACTTTTTTCTGCCCGCTCTAATGCTCAATAAGTCAGTAAATAAATTTCATTTGATGCCGCAGGAGGGTTCACAGAGCCAATTTGTGTGCGTTTTTAAAAAAAGTTCCTGCGAGATTTTTCAGGAAGGCGTTTGCGAGAGGATGGGTACCATGCACATTCTAGACAGGGGATCGCTTCGGGGTATATACGACGACAAATCTAAGCCACTTCGGGCAGAGCGGAGAGCTTTTCCGTCAAAGATCCGGTATTCAAATTTTTGGTGACATGGTGAATCGTTTATCTTTGCGGCTGAAAACTACCCTTAGGGCCCTCTGTTTTCGGGTAGACACATACAGGGGTAACCGGGATTGTCTACGAGAAACCATGTCGGTAGGATTCTCCTGAGTTTTATATGTTAACGTCCATTCATGGTTTGAGTACGATTCTCTGTTTGTATGCCAAAGATATGCTTGACTTCAATAAAGTTTATATTTGGCCCTGCAGTGGATGGTCAAAGAACTTTCTTAGGGAAGACCCTCTTCATCATCTCGGGCCAAACCACATATATGAAAGACAATCTAGGGAGAGATGAAGGTGACCGTCGAGTTAGAGTGATCAGGGGATCTAAATAATTCTCTTCTACAAGAAGTTGAGTCAGAGTACCCGAGATCTGTTAGCTGGGTTCTTTAGAGATTGAAGTCTGCTCAGGGGTCCAAATCACCTCCTGGAAGAAAGATAATCGGGATTGGCGAATGGGTTCTTTTGAAGAGGGACGGCCTCCTCAAAGGTCCCAATCAACTTTTCGAATAAACTGATTGAGTTTGGCGAATGAGCTATTTCTGGTGGGGCTGACCCTTCGTTCGGCCTCAAGAGCCTCCTCAGTCAATTACAGCTTCTGTTCCAGGTCAAGGTCACCAAGTTTGGGTAGTTTAAAGAGTTGAGGAACATGCGCGATGTGATGGAGAGACAAGGAAATCGACGCATCTCCCTGGTTCTTCGGATTTTTTGATGGCCCATCGTTATGTTGGGCTTGGGCTAAGGAGCAGTGAAGCCTCGTAGCTCGGCGTGTAGAATTCGACGATTGGAAAAATCTAATAGGAAAGAGGAGCCTGAAGGGGACTGCCATTATACCTCGAACAAGTGGGATCGTATTCTGGAACGCCATCAGGGCTATCTGAGATTGTGCAGTTCGGTGCCGGTAGAATACCTGTTTCCGAGCATTTTAGAGAGACAAGATAAGCGCGTTGTCATTTGTCTGGGCGGGCCTGCCTCCTTTGTTGTCCTGCTGGAATAGTCACTATACTCCAGGTGGAGCTTTCCTTTGCCATACAAACGCCACCTGTCATTCCTCAATTTTCCTCTTATGGAGACTCGGCTTCATCTTTGTCGGCTTTATGGAAATAATTCAGAACACAGATCCTTGTAAAAGAACCGTAGGATAGTATAGTAGATTAAAAATCTTCGTACAAGAACCGTAGAAAAATCAGAACAAAAATCTTCGTACAAGAACCGTAGCAAAGTAGATTTTTAATCATTTAGAATCCCAATCTCAGAAAATAAATGATGAATTCTCTGTTAAGAGCATCTTTACTAAGTCACGGTACGAATCGAATTGAGTTACAAGCGATTCACTGCCGCTCGTCGAGTCGGTGACATTCGCACTACGGCCAGACTCTGTACTATTCTGTCGTACGTATGTCAGCAACTAATGGCGTCGCAAAAGCGTGGCAAATGCTCAAATACCTATTGTGCTCATTATGCCTATTGGACAAGAAGATAATATAGTAAAATATTTTAAAATTCTGGTTAAAAAATCCAAAGTGTTTTTATCGGTTGTCACACTTCATTCATAGTTTCGTAAAAAACGTACGTAACCTAAACAATATGCACTAAATACGACGACCCGAAAAATGTCAGAAACAATTGTACCAGGGTTAATGTCGTGAGAGTGACAGAGATGGTAATAAAGCACTCTTAGGAGTGTGCGCGACACGATCTGTAGTTATCATCGGGAATTTCTCAGCTCAAAACGCGATGAAAAAGAGGAAAAAGCTCATGGCTGCCAAACTGGCATCAATATCTTCATGCACTTCACTATGCGTGGATGAAAAGTCAAGATTTCCAACAGATAGATGATGAATCTATGGGAGGTTGAATCAAAAGCCTTCTGATAGTCAATCTAGATCATGCTGCGTCTTTGCAGACGTATCTATCGATGAGCAGGTTCTCCTAATATCCTGCTACGCCTCTCTATAAGTCGCGTTGTTTATACATTACTCGCTACACAGGTCCGTTTGTTAAAGAAAAATCCTATGACTTACGATAGCTGTAAAATATTATTCGCTTCAAGGAACTTTGTGACAACTTATTGACATCTGAGAATAAATGCCCATCAATCACTGTCCAAGAGGTGAAGAAAGCACTCATGGGCTCGAAAAAACTTTTCACCTGCAGGACCATGTTGTATCAAGAATTATTGGCGGTGGAAGTTCACTTCTGCTTACCAAAATCTGGCTCGCACCTTCACAACATGTAGTCGGAGATGGCAATTCCGCAGTGGCTGATGTTAGGACGCACTATACTCCTGTCAAAGAAGGGAGAATTTTTCAACCCGAAGAACTACAGATCAACCACTTGTTTGAGTACGCTGTAGAAGACGTTTATATCTATCCTAAACGACAGGATTGTTCAAAGAACTGGGCCCGTGCGGAGAGAGATATACGAACGACGTGGCTCAAAAAAGGTGTATCTGGCTGCTGAGAGAACCTGTTAATTGGCAGGTGCGTCTGCAAAGACACAGTGACCCACCAGTGGGTCCTTTCGATCCCCTGGATTGAATACATGAAAGCTTTCGATTCAACCTCTCATGGGATTAGCATCTGTCTGTTGGAAATCTTGAAGGTTCATTCCCACATAGTGAGATGCATAGAGAGATTGATGCCCCTTCGGACAACTAGATTTATTATCTCGTTTGGAAATTATCGTGTGACAACGAACAGCGTCACCTTCTAGGCGGGCGTCTTTCAGGACCAAAACATGTGCACTGTACTCTTTTGAATCAGATTTCTGCCACTATATTTCACAATAAGCAATTCACCTGGGTGTCTCTGCGGCGACAAACATGAACGCGAGTATGAGGTCACTCATGTATTTTATACGGATGACCTAAAGATCTATGCCCTACTCAATTACGGTAGTTCTGTGGGCGAGGCACAAGCTAGCAGCCATCGATATCGCCACGCGTAAGATCATGCATATGCAGAAAAACTTGCACACCAATTCACTCGCTCCAAGATCATACATATCACTCCGCTAAGGCAGGCGCGGACTTCGATATCTTTAATGTCTTCATGACCGAATTTTTGTGGGTACAGTTTACATCGTTGCAAATGGAAGGGATCCTCTTCTAAAAATGGTCCGGAAATACGGGATCATTTGTAAAGGTGCGTTAATAACTTCCCAGCGGTAGGTGAAGAGCGTATCGTCCACACACAGTGTACTTAGACCACATACTATCCAGGTGTGTCAATAACGCGGGAACTATGTATCTCTACAGACATAATAGGGCCCAAACAGTGTTTTACTATCATCTTCGTCGCACTCATGGTGTCATTTACCGCCATAGGTGAACAAGTCGCCATAGGTGTGATTTACTGCAGATTTACTGCGAGCCGGTGTCATTTTCATAGACAGCAGCTGCTACCAGCATGTCATGTGAAAACGAAACTCTCTGTACCTGAATTAGGTTCTGATGATCTGAGGAAAGCAAAAGTATGCTCCTTCAACAACAACTGATTTTTTACATTTCTGTGAAAGTATGTGTTCCTTTTCTTGTCGAGTAGCTGCAAATAGTGGAGGCAACTAGATCGAGTAATAAACTTTCCTCACTTCTGATGTTAAAATTCAGGCCAAGGGTCTCTGCCACCGGCTCCGAGGCTTTGTAAAGGAAAGCTCCTTTGCCAATCATCTCGTGTTACCTGACTATTTTTAAGGGCTCTTCCATTTGCAACAATGTAAGCTATACCCAGAACAATTATGTTATGAAGACATTGGATATTAGGAATTCCACGTCCGCCTTGACAGCGGCTGATGCTTGTATGCTTGTATCTGCTTCGGGGAGACTTCTTTACAGATTTTGCGGCTTTGAGGCACGCTCAGGTATGTATAGGTGTCTCCAGTGTCAAGATGTCCAATACCGCTTATGTTCACAATCTCAGTGTCCTCGGGAACGTCAGTAACCTTTCTTAGCTTCAAATTAATCCTGGCCATATAAATACATATAAATTACCATCTAATAATAAGCCATATTATCCATATAAAATACATGAGTGACCTTATGCTCTCGATAATTAATGTCGCCGCAGAGGTGCCCAGGAGAATTGCATACTGCGCGATATAGAGGCAGGCGTATGATGCAAAAAATCAAAGGGCTCATAATATCGGCCTGAAAGACGCCCCTCTGAAAGGTGACGTTCTTCATTGTTACATACATGAGATAGTAAATCTAGTTTTCCGAAGAGGCATCAATCTCTCTATGCATCTCACTATGTGTGGATGCACCTTCAAGCTTTCCAACA
>JAABKJ010002378.1:0-28208 GCA_011634705.1 Andricus grossulariae | reverse complement strand
CAGAAGGGAGACTGTCGGGTCTAGCAATACAATTTTTTCAAAAATAAAGATCAATTCCTCCATATTCTCACTTGCGGGGTGCAGTGTATGTGTAGCGGACGTAAAGTTTCATATAGCGGGCGAAAAGTTTAATGTTCCCCAGCGGCGGAGTGCGCATGTGCGAACTTTACTAGGCTGGAAGCGGCCACATTACACCTGCTTCACGTGCATGCAATGGCGCGTTTTCAAAGGGGATCGGACAAAAATAGTTTTTCCTTGATCCATCTTGACTCTTTCAAGACCCTGCAATTACTGTCGACCACCCGCCAAAACCAAAGGAGTTCGTGGCATTTTGCAGAGAAGTCTACGAAGTCCAGCATCCACTGATCAAAGACACAAAGAACATAAATAGCTTCATCGAGCTGTGCAGTGCCCTCATAACACATGAAAAGAAATGCCCACCTACCACTACCGAGGAGGTGAAAAAAGTATTAAGAGGCATGAGGAACTATGCCGCTCCGGGACCAGATGGTATCAAGATAGTATCACCTTATATATGAAGTCGGAAGAGCCTATTCTGAAGTGGTTGATGGAAGGACCCACGGTGCTCCTCCTGAAGATAAGCAACTTGTCTGACTTTAGGAATGACAGGTTAATAACATGTCTGAAGACGCTGTATAAGATCTTTATAGCTATCCTCAATGATATGATTGTTAGGAGAATCGGCCCTGTGTGCCGAGAGATGTACGAACAACGCGGCTCAAAGAAAGAAGTAGCAGGATGTCGGGAAAACCTGCTCATCGATTGATGTATCTGAAAAGACACAGCATCCTACCAGCGCTGCCTATTGATGGTCTAGATTGGCTACCGAAAAGCTTTCGATTCAACCTCCCGTAGACTTATCATCTGTCTGTAGGGAAACTTGAAGTTTCATCCACACATCGTGAGGTAGATAGAGAGATTCAAGCCGCTTTAGACAACGAGATTTACTATCTCATCTGGAAAAAATCGGTTGACAACCAGCAACGTCAGCTTTCAGAGATGTGTCTTTTAGGACGAAACCTGGTGCCCTTCTGCGGTAACCCCGGATATCAATAGCATAAGGTTACTCATGTATTTTACATAGATTATCTCAAGAACTATGCGAGAAAAAAGAGCAACTAGATCGAGCTCTAGGGATTGCCGAGGAGTACACTCGGGAGAGTCGAATGGAGTTTGGGTTGTGCTTGACTTCGAGAAGCGAAATAAGTTCGTAATAAAATTTTCGGCACCAGCTGACAAAAATATCCTAGCCAAGGAGAATGAAAAGAATGAGAGATATCAATATCGTATACGGGGTTGCGACAACTATACCCGGAATATTCTACTAAGCTGGTTGTCCTGAACATCGGTGCTCTTGGGGGGTGCCAAGCTGTCACTGGTTAATAGCCTGAAAAACATCCCTGCGTGCAAAAAAAAAAAAAGGTTAAGACACTTGCAGGAAGAATTTGGAAGACGGTCGTCCTTGGGTCGCTCCGTGTCCTGAGGGTGCACGGCACTTTTTCCGGATCTTCGTATAGAGTCCATCATCCATGCTTGCCCTTATTATTAACTTTTACCTATATATAGGTTGTCCGGACTTATATGGCTGCATAAAAATAAAAAATAAAATAAATCGAAATTTCCTTTTCCAAGAATCAGTTAAAGTTTGAGTTTTCAAGTTATAAAATATTCAGGCTGGACCAATCAGGATCGCGGTATAGCAGTCGTGCGTGTGCCAGCGTGAGATGAACGAAGCGTAGTAGCCGCTGTTCTCCCGTTGCTAACCGCACCTCGGCGCTTGCTTCGATAACACTCTGATAAGACTCCGTTGGGATCCCCCTCACACACGCACGTCTGTTTATACCGCGCTCCTAATAGGTCTAGCCTGAATATTTTATAACTCTAAAATTGGCACTTTAACTGATTTTCGGAAAAGGAATTTTCGATTCATTTATCTTTATTTTTATACAGCTACATAAGTACGGACAATTAAGTCTAGGGCACCCTGTATACACACAAACACACACACACACGCACATATATATATATATATATATATATATATATATCCTTCATGGGAAAGAAATGTTATCGTGCAATTATTTACAGTTTCAAATAATTTTCTTACAATAGACAAACCTAGCCTATGACAAAGCGACCAGCCGCGTCCTCAGCTGGCGGCAAGAGGGTCTCCGCACCAAGGATTTCTGCTGAATATGGTTACAATAATAAATAAGCATTTGCGAAAAATTATCTAGGGATGGTTCCGAAGGAATAACCCCCATGCGAAGGCGTAACAACCGTGCCGAAAGCTAAAAAGCACCCGGGTAACAGTGACTCTGGAATAACGAGCGATCTCTCAAAGTTTTATCCTTGCATGAGGGGCTCTACAAGAATGGACGGAACCTTCTCCCCAGGTGCTCGTGGGAAAAACAATGATAACACCATAGTTGCAGCATTTATTATTATAAGTTCTGGGTTGAGACCGTCACAGCCCCTGACGCTTGGGTAATCCCGTTGCATCCCCCTGTGAGCCTAAGCGTGACCCCAAAGCCCTCTCTATAGGGAGAGGATCGCAGCCACGTTGTTGGCTGATATCTCTGACTCACTGATGCAGTAATTGCCTGTGAATGTTAGAAGTTTACCCGCAATCGTAGGGCAGTGACAAAGGATGTGAGTACCTGTATCATAATCCTTTCCGCAAAGACGACAGAGGGGGCTTTCCGTAAGCCCTATCGTATGTCTGTGATATTCGGGGTTCCAATGTCCTGTCAACATTTCTGTTAGGACTTTGATTTCGTTCCTCCTTAGCTTGAGTATTTCCCTCGCTCGGTTAGAGTTGAGCTTTCAGTCCAAGAGTGTTTTGGCCTGTCTGCAACCAAAGACCAAATCCCACTTATTCTGATATTCTTCAGTCAGCCAACTGGTAATTTCTTCAGTGACTGACTTACTGGAAATACCTATAACTGGTTTGGGTCCAGTAAAATTTCTTCTTGCTGCTAATTTAGCTAGCCTATCCGATATCTCATTGCCCTTGACACCGCTGTGTCCAAGGATCCATAGCAGAGTAAGTCGACTTTTTGTGGCTAACATATTTAGTGCCTCGAAGCATTCCCATACTAAAGCGACATGTTTGTTTTTTTATTCAAGGCCAACATAGCAGCCCTGCTGTTGGGGAGCCAATCTAGACAGAGACAATTCAATGGACTGGCCAAATTTCAATACTTTCTAGTAGAAGGATCGACTGAGGGACGATATGCTGGAGTGTTACGATACCAGTGTGGTCTTTAGGCGAGAATGTTACAAGGAGCGACGGCACGTTCTCTGGTGCGAGAAACACTCAGAGATCTCGCACTTTTCACGTAAGCTTCTGCGAAGCCGTGCCGTCGATCGCCGGTAAAGGGATAATATAAGCGGAGCACTTATTCCACTTGTATAGAACAAGCCGAAAACAGAGATAGAGAGACGATAATAAGACTAACCCGAGGCAGTCATCCAATAGAGGAAGAGCGATGCTTTTGGACCAGAAGAAACATCAACATCCAGGTTTCTCTCAAGCACAAAGATCTGGCTGAGCTCTATGACGAGCTTCGTGGAGATTTTACCGAACAGTCCGACCTCTGGACTATCAATTTTTGTATGTATGATGCAGCGAGAAATTTTGCGGATGCGAGCCGTAAAGAGAACCAACGGCTGATCATAAAACTAAAAGATGAATGCATCAATCAGAACAAAGATAGGCTGGGCAAGACGGCACGCGTCCTGCATTTATTGTGTGATGGGCTAGTTATTAGCTGGCAGGAATTTCACTGCCACTGTCCGTCAGTTCGCAAGCGTACTGCAAATCCGCCATCACAAATTCAACAAGTCAAATCTGCTGAACATCAGGCAGCATATTGTTGACAGGATACGGGTACTATCTGATGCTAGGAGAAGTCTAGAGCAAAGGGAGAGGTAGGTCAGAGAACATAATAGTATAATGTATATTGCATTCACACGAGGCAAAATAGCATTGCGCCCTTGATACATACCATACTTTTCGTACCCCTTCTTGAAAACAAGCATGTAAAGCAGATAGAGGATGTTCGGTGTACTTGACAATTTTAGATTACAGGTTAAAAGAAGAAATAGCGTACTTTGCAGAAGGGAGACTGTCGGGTCTAGCAATACAATTTTTTCAAAAATAAAGATCAATTCCTCCATATTCTCACTTGCGGGCTGCAGTGTATGTGTAGCGTGCGTAAAGTTTTATGTAGCGGGCGTAACGTTTCATTTTGGCCCGGCGGCGGAGTGCGCATGTGCGAACGTCACTGGGCTCGAAGCGGCCACATTGCGCCTGCTTCACGTGCATGCAATGGCGCGTTTTCAAGGGGGGTCAGACAAAAAAGCACTTTTATCATACCGCCATCATAAGTGCGATTTTAGGTACTCCGAACGGCATCTAAAATAAAACTTTCTAGGATAGGCCGTAAAATTTTTACTTAGGGTATTTAGGGTACATAGGGTATTTTAGTACTGATTTCTTACCCCACGCACATTACCGGACTCCGCTCTGGACCTTATCGGGTTTTTAGATTAGGACTCTATGCAAACTATTTGCACTTATGATTGACTGGTGTGATAAAAAATAATATGTGACACTCGGCCCCTAAGTGGCACTTTGCCTTGTGTAAATTGCAGTAATCGATCGAAAAAGTGCCACTTAGGGTCCTTTAATCACAAATAACTATTTTGTACATGAGAGCGCAAGATGGTAAACCAGCGCCCTCAGAGAGTTTTCCAATACAAAAATAACTCAAATAGTTCTGCACAAAAAATCCTAACCTCAAAAATAATGTACATATTTTCTAACACTGAACATCTTACACAAAAAGTTTTTAAGCAAAATTCTTTAAACATGACCTTCGACTTGGATCTTTTTTTGTAACTCGATACTCTCTAAATCTGAATCAGTGAAAAGTCACTAATTGTCAGTGAAACCTCACTGATTTAAATAGCTAGAATCCGGTCACTGATAACCAGTGAAACGTTACTTATTCAGTGAAAGTTTCACTTTTGAAAGTTGGCAGCATTGCACCACGTCAATTTAACAGTCATAATAAAATAAGATTTTAGTAGATTCAATGAAATAATCATAGTAAAAACATAAAACCCATAAATGTGATCAAATATTAAAAAAATGTGAAAAGGTTTGATGTTTCTAAATGACAACAAACCTCACATATTTCTTTACTTTCAAGATTCGACTGTCATGTACACACCCGTCAAGTAAGTACTTTTTATACGAGTTAGAGTATATTTTTTCTGCAGTAAATTCAGCACACTTATAGTCCGAAAATTTACAAATTTATTTCTTAAACAAATTATTTTTTCTACTCAAGTAAAAGAATAACAACACCGCTTTACTTAAAAACTTAGAGGTTATGTCTCGCAGGATTTACTCTGGTGTTATTGAATTGATTAGTGAAAAGTCCGGAATCACTGATAAATCAGTGAAATGTCCAACTACTATTTCAATCGCGATTTAATGTTCAATATCATATAAAAAATGAAAAATCATATTGTGCACGTGCAAAAACGTAACAAAACATGAGGTCATTCTCGGAAACATTGGGCCACAGTACATGCATCAGGTTTCAATTTCAGCCCTATTATAAACCTTTAGCATTTCAGGTTGGTTTGATACAAGGTTTCAAAAACAGGCAAAAATGGGTTAATTCCATTTTTCTCTTTTTTTTTTTTTAACGCAAAAATATAGAGCATTTTCGCCTTCGGGTTCGTATTCTATGGAAAAAAATACTGAAATATCTCATCAATTGATGATAAACAAAATCTTGTTACCTAGTGTTATCAAGTATTTTCTTTTTTCTTAAATAACACATTTTTTGTGGTAAATTATTAACAGATAGTTTTTTCAGAACGATTTAATTGAAGAGAATAAATAAAAATAATAAATTTAATGTATTTTGATAAATAACAACCGATGTTACAATTTAAACACAAATTAAGTGACTTATTAATTCCAGAAGGAAGCTGAGAATGGTTATTAGGGGCAAGTGTGATGACGAGATTAGAGTGATAAAGAGAAAATTTGGAATGAAAAAAAAATAGTTAATAACATTTTTATTGCAAAATAAAGATTATATCTCTTATTATTTGTAGAAAAAAGGTGCCTATCATTAGTTATAGCTTTAATCAATTATTGTTCAAGAAACTGAGATGATTTTAGTATATTCCAATTCACAATTGTGTCATCTGATCTGTTGATTTAAATTTTTCCTACATGAAGCACGTTTTGTTGATTTTTTTTTTCAAGAATTAGCAAAAATATTATATTTTCCTTGAATATCCGTTTTTTGTTATTGAAAATTTTACATTTGTATTATTTTTAATGATAAATTATGACAGTTTAATTAAAAGTAAGATTCAGGGCACGTATGGCATCTGTTTTTTGTTTTTATTTTTTATTGTGAAATACGAACAATGTGTCGACAGTTCAAGGTTAGTTGAAAATGTTAAAGAACCTCAGTTTTGGAATTCTTTTATGTGCAATAAAACATTTTAGTATATACATTATACATTTACACAAACAAATAATTTAGTAATCAATTTCAAAATCGTACAATTAAAAATAAGTAAGTTTTTCAATATCACTGAACCATCATACCAAATTCAAATTTTTTTTGTTAGTATCATTAATATGCTTATAAATGACAAAATGCTTAAAGCAAACATATTATCAGATTAGTGGATGTTTCATTAACAGTTACAGAAGTAAAATTTGTATATTAGTGTTTCTCTACACGAATCACGGTTACTTTTGATGGCGGAAATCTAAAATCGTTAGCACACTACCAAAGAAAATTAAAAATATTTCTTCACGCAAGTTTTTTGTTTATTTATTTATTTCGAACCTGTTGTGGATTAACTTCTATCAACCCTATTTCTAATTAATTAAACAAAAGTTTCAGAAAATAATTGTTTGAATAATGAGCAGGATGGAGCTGAACTAAATTTAAATCGAAGTTCGAAGTGAATGGGATTTTGTTATTGTTTCTGGTGATACGGCATCCCGCGAAAAAGATGAAAATGAAAATAATTGCTCGAGCTCTTTTTCAAAAAAGTATGTATAGATTTTTGTAGCAGGAAATTTAAAAAATGTCATAATATTATATGGTGAATATAGGTTAGCATATTTGTAATGGATTTTTTTATTGAATGCGTTTTTAATTGACATGGAATGACAAAATTTGAGTAAGACACAATATTTCATTGTGGCAGTTTAACATTTTATTGCGATTCACAATTAAAAGTTGGGTATGACAATTAAAAGTAATATTCTTTTTAAAATGCCCTTAAACAAACTATTCTTCGTTAATATTTATACTCAATGAATAAAATGTTATTATGTTATCAAAAATATGTCAATAATACAGTTTTCGATTAGATGTGCAGAATGGTTTCATTTTAATTAATTGCGAAAATCGACTTTTTTCAAAAACCACCTCTCTGATTATTTTTATTTTCGCCTTAAGATATTCATAAGGTTACAGATAATCGCGATCAATACTAAAATTTATTTTAAACAATGCTATCTAATATTTACCATCAAATCTTATGAACAGTTCTAAATTCTTTAGTGAATTAATACAAAAAATTAATTTAAAAAAACACCTACTACTATTTTCATTTTCATCTTGATATATTCGTGAGGTGGCAGGTATCCACATTCAACATACAAATCTAAAAAAAAATGTTTACTAATAATTACCACATAATCTTGTGAACATTACTTCATTTCTCAGTAATTGAATACAAAAATATAATTTTTCCAAAAAGAGCGCAACCAATTATTTTCATTTTCATCTTAAAATGTTCATGGGATGCAATATTACCACAAACTATGTAAAAATCCTATTTACTTGGAACTTTCATTTAGAAATGCTTCAGCCCCACAACGTTTGGGGATGTAACTTCTGAAAAAAGGAAGAACCTGAAAATAAAGGATGTATTTGAAGAGATTCGAAAAAATTATTATTTTCTTCACCTATTCCTTGAAATTTCTCAAGTACATGATCATTAATTCTTCAAACAATGGCAAAGAGTCTTCAACAAAAAATTTTACTCTTAACATCGGTTACCTGTTTCCTTAATCCCCAAGATGCTAACTTTTCATCAGTTGCAAGGAAAATAAGAAGGTCCATATAATCCCACACTTATCATCAAATAATAATTTTTTAAGCAATTTAAAGTTAGTTAAAAAATACTTGAAAATCTGCAAACTACTATTTTATGCTGGTATTTTCCGGGCATCATATCAGTTTTTAAGTGATTTTTACCATGTAAATCCTATAGGATTTTTCAAAGGTTCTAAAACCTCGCCAATTCTGGATGGGGGTTGTTATCCTCTAACAAAAAAGAATTGTTCGCGATGCATTTTCGGACCACCTTATGTAAAGTATCAATTATTTATTTCAATTATTTTCAAATATGCTTGGTTTATGAAATTTATTTACTACCCAAGTGAATTCAAAATTTAAACCTTTAAGAGCAGCTTGGAATCTCAAATTCCCGACATCAGAATGTGCAGTTTTGTGGCAAACTTGGACAGGCGGAAAGGTCGATTTACACGATTCCGATATATTTGAACGAGTGGAATAGTAAAATAAACCGTCACGCTCAACTGAAGAGCATTTCTTGTCTGTTTATAACAAGTTTGATGGCCAGGAAGGTCGTGTTACTTAATTTATGCATCATGGAGGCGACGTGCTTTTAATCCTAAATCCACTGCTATTCCGTCGCTCTTGAACCTCACATTATTTTCTCGACTCTAGTAAATCTACTCCGACGACATTGGATGGTCCAAAGATGCAAATGTTTTTGCACGTTACTCGCGTTATACCGGAATCAGGGTCTCGCGTAATAAACGCACAGTGAGAAAAGTAAATTTAGCAGTTTAAAAAAAATCGCGACTGTTTATTCACAGACAAACACGAATGTGTAAATCATATTCGTTCACGTCCAGCGCGGCTTGACTGACCCCATTTAGAGATTAAAAAATTGCTCACAAACTCTTGCAATTAGTGTCTCTAATATTCTGGATGATATTTACAATAATATTTTTCATTTTTGCAACAAAAACACAAATTGCGGAGTGTATAGCGACCCGGGATATCCAGGAATTTGTCGAAAATCTTTATTTTCTGCGTAAAATTATTATTAATATGAAATTATGCGATTGAATTGTAAAAACGCTTGACGAGTTGAACGTCTTCGATTTATTATGAGCTAAACGGAAGCTGGGAAATCTGAAATTTAATAACTCAAACATGGCGCAGGCAATACATCTATCTACTATTGTCAGCATAAAAGTAAAATTCAGAGAAATTTCTGGTGCTGTTTTTTTCTGCCTTAATTCTGATATTCTTTCGATAAGCTTGCTATTTATAAACACGGCCTTCGGAAAAAAATGTATTTTGTTTTCTTATAAATTTCCGACCGTATTATTGTCCTGAATTTTTGTAAGAGTCTGATTCAATGGAAGAAAAATATTCCCTGTCGTTTCCCGATTTATTCTCGGATCACACACAAATTTTCACGGTTATTGAAATTAAAAAATACGAATTCCTAAAGCTAAAAACTTGTTAATTTGAAATAAACAAATCAAAACTAAACTACAAATTATATCACTCAAACTGCTAGTCTTTAGAATTTAAAAGAATTTAGCATTATGCACAATTTTGAATTAAATGTCGTTAAACTACAAAATTTGAAACATTTATAAATTGAATATTTGATAGATTTCTGGATTTTAAATTTCATTCAAAACTAAACACTTTTTAAATTAGAAGTTAAATTATTTTTATTTCAAGTTGTTTGAAATCATTAATAATTGTTTAATTATTATTTATGTCTCAAAATAACAAAATTTTACTTACAAATTAAAGCTTCAACAAAATGAAACAATTAACATTCTAACGTTCAAAGTTTAAATTTAGCACTCTGAAATCTTAACGATTCGAAACAATTTAGTTTCAAATTGTTTAGTTTTGCATATTTGATTTATGATTTCACATTTTAAATAAACATTCAAATATTGTTAAATATTGAAGAAATGTCCTGTTTTAATTATAAAAGAACAATGTACGATTTCATGTGTTAAAAATGGAATATTTTAGAATTTAGACTGAAATAATATTTGAAAAAAGGATTTCAAATGGAATAAAAGCGTTATTAAAATAGATTCCGACTCGCCTTGTAAAATAAATTTCAAATTTTTCTCGGTCTCACAAACCCGGTCTAGCGGCGATCCTGTTTTAAAATTATTAGTTTTAGTGTTAAAAATTCATGTTTTATGAAATAGCAAAGTATTTTTTTCTGACAAATCTTTAATTAGGATTTTTTTCTTCAAACTGAGTTTTTGTCCATGTTAGTATTTATTTTAGTAATTTGTATACTATATTTAATCACGATGGAAGTTTTTACAATTAATTTTTTTAACTTTTATTTTACTTTTTCTATGTTTCGTTATGAGTGATCATTAATTTTAACGGGAATATTCCATTTTAAACATTTTTTTCACAAGTTTAAGAACAAAATGAAACAAATATTAAATAAAATAGAAATAACAATTTATCAGTATATTAAACTTTTTGTTTACCATTTTCTTCAATATTCATTACCAGCAAGAAGTATGGGACTACCTGCTTTTTGTTAGTTTGCATAAAATCATCTAATTTCGATAATAAAACAAATAAGTTTCTAAAAATTAAATTCAGATGAAAGATATGACATTTCTGCGACCAATAATACTAGGTTAAAGTATTTCTGACTAATTTTCAAACATTTCACTTGCTTTGTTTTCAATTTTGGCTTGAAAGTAATAAACATTTTCTTTAAAACTTATCCTAAACTGGTCCTCTTGGTAAAATCATAACGTTCCGGATAAGAGAATATTAATTTTTTTAGCTTCTCTGGTACATTTTACTGTTTTTTTAAAACTGATAATGACGTTCGAAATTGAGACACATACATATATCACAAGAGAAAACCGATCAAAAGATTAATTCCTATCCGGATAATCCGGGAATTTGGAAACAAAATTTCGCTAGACACCCTCAAATTGTGTAATTTAACAGTCAAGTGTCTGCAAGTGGGGTCTGTCTTTATCGTTAAAGATATTACTTTTGAATCCGAGTGATCTTTTTATCACGAGTAATACTCATTAACTTGATTCAGTTGTTGATTAAAGTGCGAAATTTAAAGACTCATGTATATGTAATAACGGCTAAAAAAGAAAGTTCGATCAATTTTTTCTGAAGCTTATTAAAGATCGCTTTCTCAATTCACTGATATAGGTAGCCTGCAGATGCAGGAGTTCGAATGCAATTCAAAGAGACGAACCTCTTTGCCTCGGACTCCTTTGCATGCCAAAGTAGGTTCTATGCGCATCGTAAATTAAGGTCTGCAATTCGATTCGATGTCGTAGATGGCGAGTGATCCAAAGCGGTAAAGGATGTGCTTCACGGTTCGAATGTCGGCGAAAACTCATCGGATCTTCGAGAAGGTTCATGCATTGTTACACCCGTGGCGTCGCGAATTTCAAACTGATTTATACTTCTGTGCTTCTGTCGTACCAGGGTGGTTTTGAAGACAACCCATATGAGGAACGGAAACCCGCGGACCGAATCGAATGGAAATAAAGAAACTGGAATTAGCACTTGTGAAAAAAGAGATCTCTTTTTGTTTGTGAGAGTAAAAGTATTGCACGTCGAGAGAAATAACTGGCGTACAAGGTAGCTGTAACAATTGCTGCACCTGTAGAGATTCTCGTCACGTTTTTTAGGAGCAAGAGAAAGAAAGATTATTTCAATCCTTGCTTTCGCATGTCGTAGGTTTGAAAAGGTTCAATTCTCAGTTGGAAAAATCAGGGGAAATTAGCCTGGAATTATGAGCACACAGAAAAAAACTGGGAGTAAGAAATTTTGCAGGTAATGTGCGAAGTGGGGTAACCGTCAGCAGGGTAACTGCGACTGGGGTAAACTCACCGTGATGAATCGCAGATAACTCCAGCGGACTCCGCTAGAGGCACCACTTTACGGGCCACGGAAAGTTTACTTCAGTTGGGAGTAATCAGCTGACTATTACTTCGCTTCAACGATTACCCGCGACACTTCGTAACCCCAGTTTTTTTCTGTGCACCGGGAAAAAGCCGGGAATTTTTGCAGATTTCTGTTACGTTTGCAATAAATATTGTTTCACTCTTAAAAAAAAAAGTTTTTTCCCGTGTTTTCTAGAAAATTTTTCTTTTTCATCTTTTTTTGGTTTTTTTGTTTTTACTTAAATGAGAACTGAATTCATAGACCTCAATATTGAAAATAAAAACTATTTTTGGCCGAAAGTTAAAACTTTTTAATTGAAAAGTGTACTAATGTATTTTTGGTTCAGAATTAATCTCTTTTGGTTGAAGGTTTAAATGTTTTGTTGAACATTCTTCTTCTTGGTTAGAAAGTTTGTCCCTTTGGATTTAAAATTCATCTTTTAGTAGAAAATCGTCTTGTTTGGTTAAAAGTTGATTATTTTTTATTGAAAATTGTGCTATATAATTTTTGGTTCAGAATTCATCAATTTTGGCTAAAAAAAATTATACGGTTGGAAATTTAACTGGTGTGTTGAAAATTCGACTATTTTCTTAAACAGCGATCTTTTTGGGTGGAAAATTCATTCTTTTTATTTATTATTCAGCCCACTATTATATTTTTTTTTAGAATTCATCTCTTTTAGTTGAAAATTCTACTATTTGGTGAACAGGTTTATTATTTTGTTAGAAATTCAACAATTTTGTAAAAGTCATCTTTTTTGATCAAAAATTCAACTGTTTTGTTTAACATTCATCTTCTTGGATAGAAGATTGGTCCTTTTGGATTGAAAATTTATCTGTTGGTAGAATAGTAATCTTTTTTGGTTGAAAATTCATATTTTATGGCTGAAATTAAATACCTTTTAATTGAAAAGTCTACTATTATATTTTGGGTCGAGAATTCATCTCTTTCGCTTAAAAATTCTACAATAGAGTTAAAAATTTAATTATTTTGTTGAAAATTCGAATATTTTCTTAAAAAGTCAATTTTTTGGTGGAAAGTTCATTGTTTTTATTTGAAAAATTGTATTTTGGGTTCAAAATTCATATCTTTTGATTACAAATTTTATTATTGAGAAAAATATGTAATCATTTTGTTGAAAATTTAAATATTTTGTTAAAAAGTAATCTTTTTTGGTCGATAATTTAAGTTTTTTGTCAAAATTCGACTTTTGGGATTAAAAACTCAACTATTTGGTTGAAAATGAAACTATTTTTGATTAAATTTTAATGTTTTTTCTTTGAAAATTCGGTTTAAGATTCGTCCTTGTAGTTTGAAAATTTCACTATTTTGTTGAAAATTCAATTTTTTATTGAAAATTCATTTCTTTTGCCTGAAAGTTCAACTATTTGGTTGTAAATTCAACTTGTTTGGTTGAAAATGAACTTCTTTGATGAAAATTAATTTTTGCTACTTTAAAGTAAAATGTTTTCTTAAACACTCGAGTTTTTAGCTATAAAACTCAATTCTTCTGTTGAAAATTCATATTTTTTGGTGGGAAATTAATGTTATTCAAAAGAATGTATTTTCCTGTTATTTTCCTATTTTCTTGAAAAATAACTCTATTTACCCTGGTTTTAGCGTATTTTGGGCTGTGAAGTCTGAAAATACTTTTACAATCATTGACATTATACATTTTACTTTGGTGTTCTAAAAGTTTAATTCTCTTCAAAATTTATATAATAAAGCATTTAGTAGTGAATAATAATTATTATTGTAAACGCTTAAAAGTCAACCAGAAAAAATGTAATTTTTGACGGGGAATTAGCCTGGAATTTTTTTGAGGTTTGAATGTTTTGAATGAAAAATGAAGACCCACCGCTTAAGGTGGAATCTGAACCACCATAACCTCAATAAACGTACGGTAAAAAATTCCATTACATTTCAAACTATTTAGCTATGTATATAAACTAGAGCAAAGAGTTAACAAAAATTAAATCTGTTCGCTGTGTAGTTAACTGGGCATGGTCCAAGCTTTTACAGTATGGATAGTGTCCTGCTTACTGAACCAGTTAAGGGCTTTACAACACGCTCTGGTATCGGAGGAAGTACGAAATGAAGATTACGTGCTTCTGTTTACAGAAGAGAAACTGTAAATCGAAGATCCTAAAATAAACGAGATATAGGCTATTTCCTCTGTGATCGTACCGATTTCCTGTGAAGTAAAATATACTGAAATATATCCAATAATTTCATAATGCTATTTTTCTTTAACAATTGACACCCCCTGGAATGAGATTAATTTTCAATCGTATGACACAAAGGGCAAGCAGCAGACTTCAGAAGGAGGAAAATAGGTCTCGAAAAGTTTGGAACAGTTTCATGAAAATCAGCATAGAAAGTCCTGACTAATTCAGAGGACTCTTAAACTCGTATTTTCGTAGTCCAACTTCTCTCGATTCTTAAACTTTTCCTTGTGACTTTTGTTCGCGACATTTTTCCATGTCTGCGACACTAGAGAAATTAATGACACTCATACAAGCTCAAGTATGAATTCCTGCATGTTCAAAATTTCTTAAAAATTTCTGGTAAATGTAGCCTTCGTGTAAAACACGTACCCTGCAGAAGGTGAGTTATTGGCAAAGTTCTTTGCCCAAATAACGGCTATAGAAAAAGATGACGTAGCGGATACCCGAGCGTATAAGGAATTTGTGATTCAAGCTTGCAAGAGGAAGACCAGGAGGATTTTAAAAAGAGAAAAGGGTGAGAAAGGAGAAAGAATGAAGAGAGAATTAGAAGGGAGGATGAGCAACTTTTGCGTGAGGTCCGATTCAGTGCGTGCAGGCGAACCGTGTATCGCTGAAACTGATCTACAGGCATTATTATTAATATCTTATTCTACGCGTGCATAAATTTTGCCCCCCTATGAGAAAAAAATCTTATTTGTTAATTGAGCGAACACGAGACTGGGAGACCAAACGCAGCGCCGAGTCGTGTCCCTTTCTGCGCTTCCAGCGCTGACTTGGATAGGCCACCGCGTGTTAATTTGCATAGCCACTTTGAAAGCTATTGTATATGATCACCGATGATCATACCCGACGTATAACCAGCGTAATACCACAATGCGAACCACGCGTTAATTGGTTCATCGACTGGTTCTGTTGCTAGGCACATGTTGAAAAAAAGTTTTACCACTCAATGCCGCCCGGTTATTGAATCGTTGTAAGCAAGACAATCAAATGTGTTATTATTCAATTCGCTAATGATTGAATTAATTTACTGTAATTTTCAAACGTTCAAGCATTACTGTAATATGTATAAGTTATTAATGAAAGAATATTTAAATATTTTTTCGAAACCTGTTTTTTCATACCATAATACCGTTAATTTCCGAAAATTTAAATACATGGGCATTTTAAAAAAGTACGACATGGAATTTCAGACGTTTAACCTGATGATTTTTTTTATAATAAAAATGAAAAAATAATTTGAAAAAAAAAAATTTCAAGATACTTCAGAATACTTCAATAACTTCAGAAGATTTCACTGAATTCAGGAGATTCCAAAAGAATTCCAATGGTTTCAGGTGACTTCAAGTGATTTCATGGGATTCTAAGTGACTCCAGATATTACGAAAGATGTCACTGATTTCTGAAGGTGTCAAAAGATTTCAGAAAATTTTCGGGGAATTCGCTGATCAGGAGATTTCACCAAATTCACGAGACTTCATTAATGTAAGAAAAAACTCTTCGTCTCACTGTTCACTACTAAAAAAAAGTTTATATGTGGGTTTCTTATAAACTGCGTAAAATTTGAAATAGAACTATCAATATCCTGAGTTTGTGCTAAGCAAACATAAAGTTTTAATAATTCGTAATTCTCAGAGTTTTTCCTTACTCTGAAACTTTTTTCTGTGATCTGTCTTAAGCTAAATATTTGATCCGTACATGATCTTCCTAGCATAAATTCACTTTGGACTTTCCATATCTTTTCTTCTGCTATTTTCATTACTCTACGAATAAGTATTTTTGAATATGTTTTACTTCCGGTACTTAATAAGCTGATACAGCTGTAATTATTGCAGTTGCTTTTATCTCCCTTTCTTTTGTGTATTGGTACGATAATCGCTTTTTTTTTACCTGTGAAGTATGTAGTCGCTACGGTATTTAAGCATATCAGCGTCAATACTTTCTACACCAGCAGCCTTGTGGTGCCCTATAGATTAACCTTCCACTAATTCCTTAAAAGAGTCCCTCAAAGCGTCTATTATCCGTCGGTAACATATACCATTTCACCCTTGCTATTGCTCATGCTGACTAACTCTGTACTTTTATCTCCCTTCATATTGATTAACGCCCATTTATAAAACAGTTTCTTGTTTCCTTCAAAGTTGTTTTGTATTTTCTTCTCTCCTTCTGTTCTGATTTATCTTGACTTTCCTTGACTAGTAGTAAGTGATAGGGTGCTTTCGATTTCAAAGTTTTTTTTCGACCCACCATATCAACGGACATCCGGAGTTTTAAGGGAATGCAAGTGACTTCAATTGAATTCTTGTGAACTGAAGTAAATCCAAGTTACTTCAAGTGACTTTAAGTGATTTCGAGTGACTTCAAGTGACTTCATGTAAATTCATGTGACTTCATGTGAATTCAAATGGCTTTATATATTTCAGGAGATTTAAGACAATTTAAGTGACTTCAAGTGACTTCAGATATTTCAGGAGATTTCAAGTATTTGAGAAGACCTCAGGAGATTTCATCACAAGAATACACCTGACTTTACGGGTTGTAAACCCCTCGAAAGTTTATAATTGAACCGAAAATTTCCCACGTGTCATTTCTTTGCGAATTATCATTGATGCTTAAATGTTCCTAAACTCTTTAATTGGTAATGCTTTCATTTCGACAAATTTGAATGAATTATCCATAATCATAATTAAAAATGGTTAAGGTTTAATTTTTAATTTATTCTGTGCCCTTTCAATCTTGATTGCTTCAAGAAATGCTAGGCATCCATTTTTATCGCACTTAATTTAAAAAGCCTTAAAAATATCTAAAAAGTCATTTAGAAGCATGTGCTAATTTTTTTAAATTCAAAGACATTCGTAGTTAGTGCACGATTTTAATTTTCCCAACTTCATTCCCATTTTACACCCTCATGAATGTTAACTTTGCGAAGGGACTCTTCAATTGTCTCCGTCATCCATGGTGAGTATTATATTTAGATAAGATCTGGGTTGATAACTAGAGCGACGAGAGCACTAGCATAACAGATGGAGAATATTGTGCAAAGAGAAGACACTTTACGAATTTAATAAAGCGAAATTTAACGAGAAGGCAATCTCGTCGTCAGTCAGGGGTACCCGCTGCTTTACAATCTCCTCGATTGTTACAAAAGTCGATCGTTAAAAGGGTCGTCTTCTCATTATATCTCAGTAAGCTGACAGTAAATCCTGTGTTCGAACACCGGCAAAGTTCTTTAACTAACCTCGTTGGTACATTATACAGGTTACCCGCTTTCTCGTTTTCTTAACCCTTTTATAATCGCCTACGCGATTGTCAAAGATATAAAACTTTACTTTGCTGAAAAATTACTCGAAAATCCCCCAGGACTCAGGAAGACTTAATCTCGAAACTAGAAGATTCGCGCTTCACAGAAACAAAATGAAGTTATAATACTACATTGTGCTTGCATAAAAGAGAAGAATAATAAACTTTCTTGTGACCCAAGTATAAGTAAAAGAAAGAGGACGTAAAAATGTTACCCTCAGGGTTCTGCCTTGAGAAAAAGAGAAATTCTTACGCAGTGTTTTTCATTCAGGAAAATATGCTTATAATATCAGGTAACTACTTTTTTTTAAAACCTTCACTGAAAGCAGTAGAAGTGCCTAAAGGACTTTGATTGAAATTGCGGCTTTTCTCAGTAACATGTTCATTAGTTAGACTCAAAGCTCTTTAATCCCGAAATAACATCAATATTGCCATTTTAATAATTGATGTTACTGTGTAATGGAAGAACTCTTCTTTGTTCATTTATATTATCAATACAGTTTTAACAAAGAGTTATTTCATATTTTTTTTTTCATTTAATATATAATTCCCGCCCATTATTCATGGCCTCGAATTATAACGCAGAAATGCGCTAGCGAATTTTTGACCCAATGCAATTTTAATGAAGCTGCGCTTTATTAAACTTTCATTCTGATATATATATTAAACCGATTATTCAATCAAAACTTTTATATATAACTGTTCTACTACACAAAAATTCTTATTATTAGCTGGGCATTGTTATATACTGTTTGAAGCATTTTTAAAAGATTTTTTTTTTTTTGAATTTAATGGTAAAACTATTCTATTGCTTCCTCATAGAGGGTACATTATAATGACCTACATTTCAACAACTCCAGGAACTCAAAAATCCAATTTCTTTAAATACCCGTATGTGTGTGTAACTTTTTTGTGATTACTGGTCATGAAATTTGGAGGAATTGTAGCTTCAATTGATTTTTAGGCCTTACAGGATTTCGTGCTGGTTTATATGAGAAGAACTTATTTTATATTTGAAATACAAAGACGATGCTATATGATATATGTGATGTATTTGTTCGCGTCTTCGAGATGCACCGATGATCGATCAATTATTGATCCTTTTATGACCTACTAGTACCGATTTATGAAGTTTAAAAATATTGATTATTCTGTTTATATGAGAAGAACTTTCTTGATATTAGGAGTACTATACATTACATTATCTGATGTATTTGTTCGCGTCTTCAAGACGTGTTTTTGATGTTGGCAATACAACAAAAGTGTATATGATGTATTTGTTTGCGTTTTTGAGACGCATCGATCGACTTTGTGAAACACCTTTCAGGATCTGCCATGACCTACCAATACCGTTTTTTAATTTGTAAACAAAATTATTTACCTTCTTTATAAGAGGACATTTTTTTACGTTGGAATATAACAGTACTGTACTTTATGTAATTGTTCGCGTCTTCGAGATGCGTTGATTGTCCTTTTGACGAATCTTCAATGACTTTTCATGATCAATCAATAGCAATAGTATTTTTTTATCAATATTTCACAACAAAAATTTTGATTTAAAGTTGAGTAAATTTCGACTTATATTTCGATCAGCTTTGACAGTCAACGAGACGGCTGGAGCTGAAATCGGAATGCATAGCGGAACACACAACCTATAAAAGAGTTACCTCAGTGTACCGAGAGGAATATCTCTATTCGGCAGTGTATCCACATTTTCAATTTTCTGCTTATTTTATTCGGAATTGTTGAAAAAGTTTTACCGAATTCGGTAAGACAAAAATTATACAATGCACATTTTTCACAATTTTGTTAACCTATGAACAATTAAAATTCTTGTGCTTTTTTAAAACTTACATAGGAATAAAATTAATTTTTTTTTTTTAGATTTTTACACTGATTTTTTTCAAGTTATATCCTAAAATATGGGTGTAACCGAGTGGAAACAAAACTTCGGGGACAGAATTTCTAATATAATTAAGCACCTTTGAAACTGAAATATTGGTTTTTATTCATAATTTTTAGATTCCTTAACTTAATACAAATTTGGGGATATTTTACCGATTAGATATTTTAATTTTTCATTCCTAAATAAAAGAAACTAGAATTTTTTAAACTTACCACCGTGAGGTAAAATATTGTTCGTTATAAAATAGCACATTAATTGACCTTTTGATATGATCTCTTCAATAATGATGCTGAGGAAGCAAAGACCTCATACAAATGCGCACAAATAAATACACACAGAGTGAAGATACCACAATAATACTTCATCTTGTGTATTTCGATAAAACAAGTAAATCAAGTTCTCATATTGATATAATAAATCCTAATCATGTATTATTATCCACGCACCCTACTGATCCAATCATCCCTGAAGAATATGACACAAATTACTGAAATCTAGAAGTTCACGTTTTTATTTGTTATCAGGGACTCTTATTACGGAAATGACTTTATTGTGACAATATCATTTGGCGCGGAGGACAATTAAAATCGTTAAAGAAAAGTCCTTGCCCTTCCTATTTTCCTTCTTCCGTTCTTTCGATGTCTATTCGTGGGATTAAAGGCGAGGTAAACAATCGATTGGGTCGGGGGTGAAACTCGAGTTTTGCAAATCAGCTTTTAGCTGGCCTTCCGTCTGGAGACAAAAGGAGCCTTAAGAAGAGGAAGAAGAAGCAACGCTGGCGACAGCTTTATAGAAGCTGGTAATGCCGAGTCAACGGCGACAAATAATCGCTTTTCCGAGACTCGAGAGAATTCTCAGCGAGTTTCTGTGCTCCATCGTGGACCAGGACAATCGTCATAGGCGCTAATGAGGAAGCCAGTCCTCGCATTAGGTGAAAAGTTTATTCTTTCCGCATAAGCGCCTGTAGGCACAGTAATTATCAGCGTAAACCATCCGCGAATCCAGTTTCACATCCTTTCCTGCGCTGGCCTCCTGCTGACATGGCAATTTTTATGAGAGAAATATAAACCCTATGAAGTCATCCAAGTTTGATCGAAACTCCAAACGTGGATGTTGGTCGATAATGAAAAAAAAAGGAAGCAAGCCATTTTTCCCACCCTTCTGAACAACATCCAGTCCTTACCTTTCTTCCCATATATTTTTACCCTCGTGTAAATGGGCACAATACGCCACGAGAGAAACGTGATCGTTGGACAGAGAAGCTCCTTAGAAAATAAACCGCGCTCTTAAAGATACAAATAAACGGGGGCTACTCGAGTAAAGCACAAAAAAATAATCTACGAAACACAGGAGGAACCTAACAAAACCTCTAACCTCTATGCCTGATGAAGAATGAAAAAAGTAAATCTTGAGTCGGGGAAATTGTTCAGATGCAAAGATTATTTAATGTAGTGAACATTCATGGATTGATGGAAATATATTTTTTTAATTTCCTCAATCTTATTATTTTCTTGAAGATTTTATTATTAAACAAAACTGATAATCTTATTTATTTATATGTTTCAGATTTTTCTCAAAAACTACTCGAATGGAATTTCCAATACCTTGGTAAGCATCAGAAATAATTTCTAATTTTTAAATTTCTAAAACCGAGTAGTATATTAGTGAATATTATAGGCAAATTCGTACAGGCCTATAATGATTTTCTTATAATTTTTTCTTAATTATATTAAAATCATTACACAGAAAACGATTATAAGATAATTAGCATTATTGATCCGCAACCTGGTTCGGAGCAGTGTTGCGGAACGAACATGTTATTTAAATAAATAACACGAGAATTCTAGATTCTAGAAAAATTCTAGATAGGCAGAAAAATTTTTTAAATATCTTCGATGTAAAATCTTTTAAATAGTTTGAAATCTGTAGAAATCTTTTTAAATCCCTTGAAAATAAATGTCATTAAATTTATTTCCGAATGTTCTCTAGAAATCCGTTGAAATTCCTTGACATTTGTAAAATACCCTAAAATCATTAAAATAATTGGAGGTCCTATAAAAACCCTTATAACTTGTAAAATTCTTTGACATCTCTTAACAAATTTTAATTTTCTCGAAATTCTTTGCAATCTTTTAAAATAACATAAAATCTTTAAAATCCTTCGAAATTTTTTTAATTCCTTCATATCCCTTGAAATTGGTAATATCCCTAGAAATCCCTTGAAATAAAATTTACTTTATTGCGTAAAGTTCTCTAGAAATACGTTCAAATCCCTTGAATCCTATGAAAATCGTAAAAATCCATTTAAATAAGTAAAAATTATTTAAAATTCCGTGAATATAAATAAATTAAACGTATTCATTAAAGATCTCTAAAGAATGTTAAAATCCCTAAAAAAATTTGAACTCCCTTGAAATACTGGGAGACTCAATCAAATTCTTTTACATTTTTTGAGTTGCCTTGAAATACCTTAAAATCCCTTAAGATGTTTGGAATTTCTAGTAATTCCTTGAAATTTCATTCTCTAGAGATCATTTGAAATCCCTTGAATATAAATTAAATCAAACTTGCTCACTAAAATTATTTGAAAGTTTTCAAATCCTTTGTAAACCCCTCCAAATCCAATAAAAGCTTTCCTTTGGAAATCGTAATTCATTAAAATATGTAGAAATCATTTTAAATCCCTTTAAATTTTTGAAACCTCTTAAAATCCTTTACAATCCTTAAAAATTCCCGGAAATCCCTGGAAATATTTTTAAATCTCTCAAAAACCGATGGCATACTTTATAATTACTTCAGATGTTTGAAAATCCCAGGAAATTCCTTGAAATTCGTTGCAATCCATTGAAGGATTTGAAATCTTTCAACTCTTTTGAATATCTGTAATTCGTTTGTGGTTTCTCTATTTTTTTGCATCAATTCTTTGAAAATTTTAGCAATATTTTCTTATATTGAATTTCTTATAATGTTTTCTCTTACAAGGGATTCCATGGGATTGCACGAGATGGCATAAGATACCATAAGATTGCAGAGAGTGTGTACACTAGATTGCAGAAGTAATCAGCCCCTCGTCTAAAACCTACTGCTCGATGAGTGAGAGTGTAGAATAGAAATAGATTAACCAAATTTCATATTAGGCAGGGGATGTGAAACCTTGTGGGGACAGAGTTCGATCAGGGGTGTGAAATGGCTGTGATAAATAATTATTGCTTAAATACTAGACAGCGATTTACACAGATTAAGGTTCGAAAACCGGAAATAGAACCCAAGCAAGCAAGTAGAAAATTCCTCACGGAAACCCAAAAAAAAGCATTGCTCTGACTCGAAGCATTTTTTTAGGATAAAAAAAAATACAATATAGTCGACTACACACCGGTAGGTCGAGGTGGCCGAAGGCAAGGACCAGTCATAATAAAATGCGAGTAGGAGGAAAGGGGAAAAGAAAGCTAGAGATATACGGCCTCATAATTCGCTTCTAAACATCGCTAATTGCAGCGCTGACCCTCTAAATCTTCCAGGATGCTATCTATGCTCGCTCGAAAATACTCTCCTAACCCGCGATGCTGTTGTAAGCGAGTGCCTTCGCTTACCTTACACGTACTCTATTAACCTCGCTACAGCTCATCCATTTCTCAGATCGACGCGCGATATCGCGTGGGCATTTCGCACGCGGATGGAAGACGGAATAAAGTATAAAAAAATTAGATGAAAGGAAAAAGAAAACTGGAAAATAAAAGAAACTGTAGGCTTGAATCGACCACTGCGCAACGAATCGTTATCGTAGGAGGATGAGAAGACACGTTTTGTCATCCAAGCGCGCAAAGCGTCGATTTACTTCACTCTCTATTCGGGTATTATATCTGCGCCTATTACTATTGGACTCATGCCAAAGCAGAATATTGCGCTTACTTAGAGACTACCCTCAGAGTCTCACCCTCTCTGCGCAAATAGTGTGTTTCAGAAGTTTCGTAACTACAAAAGCAGTTGTGCCAGATAATTGTTTTTGTTCTCGGCATGTATTGAACGTAATTGTTCACTCTATTTGACTATTCTGCTTTCTATTTTTTTTCTTATACTTTAGGTAGTTTGATCAACATCATTATCCCGAATTTATATAACCGACAATCAGGATAATTGTGGATCAAATCTTTTTTTCTTTTGCGGCTGTAGTAAACTTTCCAAAATTTTGTACTAGGTCAGTTTGTAGCTATTGCTCTATATTGGGCTATAAGTCTTAAGCTTTTACATTTCATCAAGAAGTCAGAAAACATTCAGAAAGTGTCGAGTATTGCGCGACTGTTCGTTCTCGCGCTTCGCGCTAGATAATATATTTATCTCGCGCTTCGCGATCGGTCTTTATAGTTCCCCCACATTTTTGCACAGGCTTTTAAAAATTCAAGGTCAAATCATCGACATCTGTAATTTGGTGATTGTGAATTCTCTTTTTTTAAAGCTCCTTCGGCTTTAACGAATACATTCTCATCACGTATCTCTATTATATCAAATGTATATTATATTTATTTCTGTACCTCGATCTGGGGCTGTTTATTCAGATATTGCGAAATAAAGTATAAATTTTATTTTTAATGATTACTTTAATATTTGTTTCATATTTTGCATTAAATTTTATTCGCAGCTGCTACCCTGTAAAATGTATCATTTCAATAAATTTATATTATTATTCCATTTCGTGATATGCATTGATTTTGAAACAGATGCATTTTCATTGGGTTTTTTTTATAATTCAAAAAGTGCGCATCCTATAGAAAAAAAACAATTTTCTTATTATATATTTTATTGCAATTTGTGTCGGTTTCCATAAATTTGTCTATTTTCAATGTTATTTCTTACGATTTAAACTAAAAATACGCATCACAGCGTAAGGTGGTTCTAAGCAAATTTGTCAATATAATTTAGGCGAAAATTTTTATGTAGCTTGTGTCCTTTTTCCAAAAAGTTAAGTTTTTATTTTTAATATATTTTTATAACAAAAGTTGATAACAAATTTGTAAATCGTTTTTGGTTAGAAAACTTTTTTCTTCGTCTTTTTTTCGGCACTTCTGTCTTTTTTCAAACAATTTAATTTTTTTTATTCTTATTGTTTGTGATTGAAAGAAAATCTACTCGTCCTTTCTAAAAATTATAAGCAATGAATTGGCAGATCCTCTTTGAGTGAACAGCTTTTGTCTATGAAAAAATTACTAATGGCAAATTTGTAGCTCTTTTTTTTTGATAAGAAACTTCTGTCTATCCATTTTTTCCATAGCTTGTGTCGTTTGTCCAAAAATTAAATTTTTTATTTTTAATGTTATTTTTCACGATTAAAACAAAAACTACAGTACCTATCAAATAATGATGAGTGACAAATTTGTAGCTATTTTTGGGGTTAACAACTTTTGTTGAATTATTTTTTTCTTAGCTTGTGTCGTTTGTCCAAAAATTTAATTTTTTTATGTTTAATGATGTTTTTCACGAATAAAACAAAAACTACGCATCCTATCAAAAAGTGGTTCTCAACAAATTTGTAGATCTTTTTTGGGTGCATAGTTTGTGTCTTCTTATCTTTTTTTTGTATCTTGCATAGTTTGACCGCAAAATGGAATTTTTGATTTTTAATTATTTTTTGTGCTATCAAAATTTGAATTTTCAATTTTTCGACAAAATGCTAAAAGTTGTTATAATAATCTTGTAGGCCTTTTAAAAAGGAACTTTTTTCTTTCATGAATTTTGTTCATATCGTGCGTTGTTTGGCTTAAAATTTTCATTTTCGTTTGTTCTTTTGGATTTTCAAAATGCCATAACTCTAATAATTTTCTATTTTCGAAAAAAGTCATTAGGATAAATTGTTCGACTTTTCGAGTACTATGAATAGTCGTATATAGAATTTTTAAATCTTGAAAAAAATGGTCTTAAAAATTTTTAGAATGCTTTAACTTTTTGAATTTTTATCCAAAATAGCTGGTTAACGAACTTGATCTTTCTTTTTTGTCCCTAAACACGTGTGCCAAAGCACAATGTAATCAGATTAGTCTTTCAAAAGTTATCGTGTAGACAGACGACGATGACAGCGACGACGAGAGACAGACAAATACCGTCGTAAACAATTTTTTTCGTATTCAGGGGGTCTCGAAACGTGGAAATTCAGAAAAATCCGCTATAGCCAGTCTTCATATAAAAACAATACCTTCTCATTATGATGAGAATGTAAAAATATTCAAATGTGGAGTTTTTTTGTATTATTGCATAAAGTTAGATATGCCATGTCTCCCAAGGAAAGTTATGGATCAAATTTAAAAAATTAGATTTGAAAATTATTCGGGACTCTACGATTTTTTTATATTATATTGATATTTTTGTGTCAAGAAACAAAAAAAATAAGAAAATTATGCTTATAGAATGGTGCAACCTACCTATAACTATAAATAAAACTGTAAAATTATTTCAGAAACTTCATTACAAATAATATTAACCTGACAGAAAAATGTAAAAAGTATTCAATAATAATTTTCATTAGATTCTCCTTCTTATAAACTGCAAAAATTTATTTTTCCGAAGCATAAGTAGGCTTTCTTAAAAACAATTAAAAATTCGAATTTTCGGTATTATTAGACTCTGCGATGCCCAAGCAAAGATTTCCATATGATATGGGCTTTAGACAATTTTTTACATACTATCATTAAGAAACAAAAATTTTGATCCATAATGACATCATCGGGAATGTACATATGGATCAAACTTTGATTATTTACAACTTTGAATACAAATTTTTTTGTTTAAATAACATTGCAGGATATGTTCAGAAGACTCTCAAGAACAATTATATATGGTACAAAATAAATTTCGATCCATAATTACCCCGGTTGACGCTGTTTTAAATTTCTTAGTGTTGGGCCTCATTTGAAAGAATAATAATTAACTGCAGCTCGATTGTTGAACTTATGCACAAATTTATGTTTTTATTCAATTTGGTATTCTAGGATTTACACTAGCTTAGGATTATAGTGACACTCATGAAGTTTAATTATTATAGGATTTTTTTCTACTTCAGTAGTGAATTCCAGATCGTGTATTCTATTATAAAGCCAAAATTTATTTGTTTACAAAAAAATTGCGATTTTCTAATATTAAGCGACGATTACCATTTAAAATTGACAATAAGAAGTTAATCAGGTTATCTACCTGGCCAGGAAATCGGGAAAACCGAGAAGTGACACCGAATTTGGCTCACCGTTTATAAACCGTGAAATTACCGCCGGGAACATGATTCAGTGACCGTGATTTCTCTCTCGAATGTACTAATATGCAAATTAAAAGTGATTTTGTATATTTTATTACTCTAATTCTTAGTTGAAATAGTGAAGTTTTTAAAAGATTTATGATTTTGAGTTGGGTTAAGGCTGTTTTCATTAAATAATTATAATTTCGACTTTGAGATGGTGCGTTTTTTAAAGTATTTATAATTCTGAGTTGGGACAGGGAAAAAATAAAAAAAGTCACATGAAGAATTACAATTATCCTGTCTTGAATATAATTCCTTGAAGAATTGTAATTTTGACTTAGGAATATAGTAATAATAAGAACAGGGAATTTCGAAAAGAATTATAATTTTGACTTTGGGACCGGCATGTTGATTGTAAATCTCTACTTTGGGATAGGGAATTTTCTAAAGGAATTACAATTCTGAGATCGAACTGGGGATTTCCGTAAAGAAATATAATTTTAATTGGAACAGGGAATTTTTTAAACGGAACTGGAATTTTTTTAAAGAATTTTTAATTCTGATTTAGAAGAAGGGAATCTATAAAAAATCCCTGTTCCAAGTCAGAATTTGAAACTTCCTTCTTCCAAATTTTAGAAAAAGGGAGTTACTATATGTGTGAATTATAATAAAAAAATTTTGTAAATAAATAGACTTTTGAATTGGAACAGGGAATTTTTTGAAATTAATTTAATTGTGACTTTGCAGCAGGGAATGTCGTCAATAATTATAATTTTATCTTGGAATAGATCAATTTTGACATGGAATGGCAAATTTTGCAAAATAATTTTAATTCTGACTTATAAAAAAAGAATGTACAAAAACAATACCTGCTCTAAGTCAGAATTCGTCAGTCAAATTTTGAAAACTGTTCGTTCCAAAACAGAATTTGTTTAAATAGAAAAATAGTTTTGCAAATAAAAATTTAACAGAATTTGGAACTGCCCTTTTCTAAATTTTAGGGGAATTTTTTGTAATAAAACTAATTGTTTTCACTTTGTAAAAAGTAATTTCCATAAATTTAATTCTTATGAGCAAAAATGATCTGATGTTCGAACTCAGAATTATAATTCTTTTTTAAAATGCCCTATTCCAAATCAGGAATCTTTTGAAGTTTTTTTTACATACATATTTAAAAGTGTCTCTAAATTCTAAATCATTCAAAGTCTTTTGTAATCATTCAAATCTTGTGAACTCTTTTAAATTGACCGGAAGATACGGGAAATGACCGCACGGAGAAAAATGGATAGTCAAACTTGAAGTGTCCAAATTTAGATAGTCAGTTTGATAATCTAGATAGTCTCAAGTACCATCCACAATTTTTTCTTCATAGTCAGACAGACCATAATTTTATAGTCTGTTTGAATATCCACAGGTGATTCAGACTCACTATCAGTATAGTCAAATCGACACTC
>JAABKJ010002377.1:0-28209 GCA_011634705.1 Andricus grossulariae | reverse complement strand
AAAACTGGGTATAGATTGAGATAATGAGATTGAGATAATGAGGTTTAAAAGAGGTTTCACAATCGTAAACCTTTTTTTATGTTACTGTTTTTTGTTTAAAAATTTTACTTTCAATAAAAAAATTATTATATTTCAAGGATTACTTACCATATTTAAACACTTTTATGTTACGTTAGCGTTTCACTAAAAAAAATACTTTAAAACAAAAATCATTAGATTTTAGAGTTTTAAATTTTTTACAAATTTGAGGTTACACTAGAGTTTCACAATAAAAATTGTTTTTTTAAAACAAATATCATCATGGTTTCAACAAGGTTTTCTAGGTTTGAACAGTTTTTGGTTCATATTAACATCTTTTACAAGGAATTGGTTATTTTAAAAAGAAATTATTAGATTTCAAGGAAGATTTTTCAATATAAAAATTCGTATGTTATATTAGCCTTTTTCGTTGGAAATTTTTGCTATTTTCAGTAAAAAAATATAACTTTCATTATCATCATAACTATTACATTGTTTGTTCTAAATAATACGATTTTCAAGCTTGAACACTATCGCATTGTCTGAAGAATTTTTTAACAATTTTAGGTTATGCTTTCGTGTTTCAACAAAAATGGGTATAGATTTCATTGAAAAATTGTAATTAAGGAACAATTTTAGATCATGTTATCATCTTTTCACCGGAAATCAGTCAAGTTGAACAACAAAAATTAGGTTTAAAAGAGGTTTCACAATCGTAAAATTTTCTTATGTTACTGTTATTGTGCTTGTCTCAAATTTCTACCTTCAACAATAAATTATTATATTTCAAGGATTATTTACAATATTTGCACACTTTTATGTTACGTTAGCGTTTTACTAAAAAAAAACTTCAAAACAAAAATCATTATAGTTTGCACAAAATTCCCAATTTTTAAATAGTTTAAGGTTATGTTAACGTTTTTTTAAGGGTAATTTTGGCTTGAAACAGAAACAATTAGATTTTAAAGGTTTATCATTTTTAACAATTTTAGGTTCCGTTAGCGTTTTACACAAAAAATTAGTATTTTAAATAAGAATCCTTATAATTTGAACAAGATTTATTATCTGTTATTAATTTTGCATTATTTTAGTGTTTTTGTCATTAATTTGTATTGAAAAAAAATTCGATTTAAAAAAATATGTGCAACTGTTATTAATTGTAGGATATGTTAGGGGTTTGTAGCAAAAACTTTTACGTTATATTGACGATTTTCAGAGGAAATCGGCTTCTTAATAAAAAATCATGAGAATATCAAGGTTTCTAATTTTTAAAACAATTTTATAGGTAACGATATCGTTTTAGACCAAAAATCTGTATTAAACGAAAATCATTATGATGTGAACCAGACTTATTATCTATGAACAATTTAGTTTATGCTAGTTTCTTCCATCGAAAATTGTTTTGTTTCTTTCAACAAAAAACGCAACAGCTTGTTTGTCTATATATTAGAAAATATATATTAATTCTAAAGTTAAAATATCAATATTTATTAATTATCAAAAATATTGTTCTTTCTTTTCTATTACTTTAGATAAAAGATGCTATGAAATACAGCAATTTTGTATTAATATCAATTTCATATTTTAATTTGAAAATTTGATTACAATGGCAATTCTTAATTTGAATTTAATTTTTATTTAGGATATGCAATCAATATGAAAAAATCCTAAGCGTTTGAGCTCAACAATATCATTGGAAAAATAATCCAACTATTATTTTTCAACATTCTAGTATACTCATCAATAAAAGACTCAGAATTCTTCAGTGAAACAAATTTTTTGAATCTTTCTCTTGTCACTTTCTTAGATTTAAAAATATACTAAGAGAAATAAATCTGTCAATTCGTCAGTGGGTTGGTGCAGACAACTTGAGTTCTGACCATTCCTTGCCGAATTTCAAAGAAGACAGTTACGACTTAGCAGGAAAGCAAAACGTAAATTCACTCACATAAACTCTCGCGGTCTCTCTTCAAAGGCAAATGTGTCCAAGCCACGAAATGACAAAGTGGTATGGATTATTGGCAAAGCCTTCAACTCACTGTCAGGCCAAAAATATCGCATGTCAGAGGTACTTTCAGCATTTTGTCGAGAACAAGTAACCTGGAGGTTAGGGTCCTGTCTGGTGCTCCACGCTTCACCGGTTAAACATTTAACCAATTCAAATAAATTCTAGGTTCAACCATTTATACATTCAACATGTAGAAAAGTTCCCTCTGTTAAGCTTTCCATTGTTTTTAACTTCTTTTCAGTGTTTCGTAGCTTTTTTCCAAGGATGGAAAGTAAAGGAAATTGCGGAGAAATGAGAAGAGGGAAAGCAGGGAAAACGAGGGAAGGAAAAGTCGGGAAGTGATAGGAAATGATGGTAGGAAAAGTAGGGACAGTGAAAGGAAATGAGGGATGGGAAATCAGGGGGAATGATGAGAAATAAGGAAAGTGGAAGTATGAGCAGTGCAAAGAAATAAGTATAGGGGACGATGGAGAAGTGAGGTAGAATAGCAAAGGGAAAGTACGGGAAATGGTGGAAAATGAGGGGAGAAAAGCAGATAAAACGAAAACAGGGAAAGTAGTAGAAGTGAGGGGAAATGAGGGGAAGGAAAATAGTTAATGTGAGAAGAAATTATTGGAGGAAAAGCAGAGGCAATGGTGAGAAATCAGGAGAGGCAAAGAATGGGTGGTGTAAAGAAATAAGTAGAGGGAATATAGAGGAAGTGAAGTGGAATTAGTGAAGGTGGGAAGTGGAAGGAAATGAGAGGTGGGGAGGTAGAGAAAATGAACACGGGAAAGTAGGGGAAGTGAAAGGAAATGAGGAGAGGAAAATCAGGTAAAGTGATGGGAAATATCGGGAGGAAAAGTAAAGGAAGTGAGGGTTAACTTGGGCGGAGGAAAGCAGAAGAAGTAAGGGGAATTGAATGGAATTGAAGAGAGGAGAAGTAGACAAATTGATAAGAAATGTGTACGGGGAATGTAGGATTGGTGAAGCAAAATGAGCAAAGGGAAAGTGGGTAGCGTGAGGGGAAATATGGGAAGGGATAGTAGGGGGAGTGAGGGGAAATGAAGGGAGGTGCAGAAAGGATGAAGTAGAAAAGGAAAAAGTTGGGGAATAGGGGAGAAGTGAAGCTGATGAGTGGGGAAGTAGGGGAATGCCCTTTTTTGCAAGCGCGCCAGGCTATTACTCTTTTGGTAGAAATTTCATCTCTTTTGGTTACAAGTTCAACTATTTGCTCGAAGATTCGTCTCTTTGATTAAATTAAACGGCTTTTTATTTACTTTGAAGATTTTCTAATACAAATAAGAATTCTTATTTTTATTTCTTCTCAAATTTTGATTAGTCCATTTTTCGTTCAAAATTTCTCTTTTTTAGTTAACTAACTACTATGTCAAACATGGAGTGTTTTTATTAAAGATTTCTTATTTGAATTTAAATTTTATGTCTTTCGTTAAGAATCTAATATTATATTGAAAATTCCTTCTTGCGACAATTAATCTTTTGAGTTGAATAATTATCCCTGAAAATTCATCGCTTTCATTAAAAATGTTTTTTTTTCTGTTTGTTAAATATTTGTTATTTTTTGGTTAAAATTATTTTTTACTGTAAATTCAACTATTTGCCTTTTTTTGGTCAAACAGTAAATTTTTCTGGTTAGAAATTCATACTTTTGTTTTGAAAATTCAACCGTTTAGTAGAAAATTCATTAATTTGTTCGAAATTTTGTTATTATATTATATGTTATTTTATTATATTTTCTGGTTTAAAGAACAACTATTTGCTTAAAAATTAATCTGTTTTCTTTGATGATTCAACTATTTGGTTGAAGATTTATCTCTTTTAGTTGAATTCAACTGTTTCTTATTTAAAATAAACAATTTTCTGATAGAAATATTAACTATTACATTTTTTGTTAACAATTAATTCTTTTTATTGAAAATTTCACTATTCTATTTTTGTCACAAAATATCTGGTAGAAAGTTCATCATTTTAGTCCAAAACTCATGTCTTTAGTTGAAAATTAAACTATGATGTTGAATACTTCTTCTTTCTTTTTGTAAAAATTAATCTTTTAGGTTAAATATTTACCTTCTTTAGTTGAAGATGCAACTGCTTGGTTTTAAGTTGAATGAATTTGTTAAAAAATATTTTCCTCATTTAAAGATTCATCATTTCAGTTGAGAATTCACTGCTTCAATTGAAAATGTCATTCTTTTGTTGAAAATTTATTCTTCTTTTGGTTGAAAATAATTTTTTAACTGAACATTTAACTATTCGATTTGTGGTTGAAAAATAATGTTTTTTATTTGAAGATTTCACTATTTCTTTGCAAATTTGACATTTTCGGTAAATAAAAATAATCTGTGTTGGTGAAGTTCAATCTTTTTAGTTAAAAATTGAACTATTTGGTTCAAATTTTCTAATTTAAAGCGTCTCAAATTAATATTAACATAGTATCAAAATCAATTTTATTTCGAAGAATTTTTTTCGTATTACTATATGAATTTAGTATAATTAAAAAAAAGCAGTTGACGCTAGTCCTGACTCTTCTTTGGAAACGCCAGAAAAGGTCAACTGACACTTTGTGCCCTTATTAACATTTAAAGATACTTCATCCAAAGATTTTCCATGGTAATTGTCTTTTCTAATATCACGAACATTTAACGCTTGAGTACCCATCGTATCTTTCCCAAAATGGAACAAGAAGTCAGATTTATATTATTCATGTGTCAATTTCAAGTCTTAATTTAATCAATTATTCAAAATCTGCAAGAGAGTACCAAAGCCGGGGATATGCAGAATATTTCTTAGATTTCTCTCAGTATATTAGGAGCCATCCATAAACTAGGTTACCAATTTTGGGCTTTTTTTACACCCTTTTTAATAAAATTAAACTGAATATTAAATTTAGTATAAAATTCTTCAATGTAGTTCGCTTCTGACAAAATAGTTCAATTTTCTACAAAAAAGTATTTTGTACCAAAAGAGATGAATGCTTAACCCAAAAATGCGATTTTTTTGAAAGCAAGATGAATTTTCAACGAAAAAGATTATTCTCAACCAAGAAAGATGACTTTTCTACCATAAAAGATGTTTGAAAATTATTCTTTTTCAGCTAAAAATCCAACTATTTGGTCGAAAATTATTGTATCATGTTTTTGAAAATTTGTCTTTTGTTCGTAGAAAGTTAATCTTCTTCCATGAAAAATCATCTTTTTGGTTTAAAATTAAAATATTTAGTCGACTGTTGAATATTTCTGTTGACGCTTCATTTTTTATTTTTAAAAATTTATTATTTTAGAAAGTAATTCTTAGTAATTCTTTAGCTTAAAATTTAACTATTTTGAGAAAAATGGTGTTTTTTTCTGGTTGACCATTTTTTTAGTGAAAAAGTAACTGTTTAATTTTCGGTTTAAAATAAATATTTTTAAATAAAAATTGATCATTTCTAGTTCGAAATTAATCTTTTTTGGTTAAGAAGTTCATTATTTTGTTGAAAATTCATATTTTTTTAATGCAAAATTAAGTAAATGGTTGAAAGTAGAACTACTTTGTAAAAAATTAATCTTTTTAGTTTAAGATTCATCAGTTTGGTTAAAAATGAAACTATTTTCCTGGAAATTAATCTTTTGCGTGGAGTATTTAAATTTGTTGTTGTAAATTGAGCTACGTATTTGCATATAAATTAAACTTATTATTTGAAATTTTAAGTATTTGGCAGAAAATTGATATATTTATTTGAAATTTTGTCTTTTTTGGTAGAAAATTATTCTTTTTGGTGTAAAATAAATGTACTTTGTTGAAAATTCGACTGTTTTGGTCAAAAACAATTCTTGTTTGTTGAAAAATGTATCTTCTAGGTTGTCTATTAAAATATTTATCATGATGAAAAATTAATACCAATTAGCTTTCAAGAAATATTTCAAGAAGATTTAATAGAAAAAATTATTTTTGTTTTCACGAAGAAATGTTCATTTCATTAATTTAATTGTAGGTACTTTGATTTCAAGTTTATTTCGAACTATTGCAAGAAGTATTTTCTGTGTGAAACAATAGTGATTGTTAAATGATGATTGGCCACAATATCGGAAAAGCACTCGTCAAATATCTTAGAAAAAATTAATTTACAATTGCTTAAACTATATATATACATATTGTATTAATGTAGTAGTTTGTCACATTTTTTTGGGAATTTGTTTTATCTTTGGCCAATAATTATAAAATTTAGAGGCTAATCGCTAAATTTTCAAAATCATTAACTTATGTAACCTGATATGGTCAATGACTGTATTTCACCACATTTCAGTAGCCAATTATACAATCATTTCCCTATGCTAATCAGGCATTATTGTTAATTTCTTCAAAAATAAATTTTCTGCTACTTCTAACGCCTGAATAACCATGGCAATTTGTGTATCCATCTGTGTATGTTATTTTGAAATTTTGTTCGATGCCTATAGTGTTATTTACGAATTGCTAAACTGGAAAAGATCTTCGAGTGACCAATCATTTTGCTAATTACCCTATCTCAAATTTCAGTTATGACTGTACAAAACTTAAGTTATATATTTGATAAGTCAAAGTTACTACACTAAATTTGAAAATAAAGTTAATTTAAAAATCTGTTTTGCTTTCAGGTTCTTTTTTATGGCCCAAGAATGGAAAACGAGTCACCAAGTTTGTTGGCGAAACGAGAAGAGGTTGACTATGAGCAAGAGGAGAAAAGGGGACGAAACGGAACGATATATTGGAAATCGGTAGAATATCGCATATACATTGCAGCTCATGAGGACGAAATGATTTTCCAATAAGCAGACAAGAAAGGGAGGAATATCAAGAACAGGAGCTCATTTTTTCTTTTCGAAAATCACAAAAAAAGGTTTTGTTTTAAAAAAGTACCTTATTTTATCTTAAGCTTAGGTTTAAACATAATAATTTCAGGTCTATAGTAATAGAGGAAACCAGTACAAGGTACAAATACAAGTACAAGATACAAAAAGTTCTAAATCCCAATATTGGTAATTGAAGAGCAAGTGGCGAAAGTATAACAGACAAAATTAAAGCTGAACACGTAAAATATTATTTTTTATTAAAATTAAAAGATTTAACATTTGACATTTTTAAAGCCAAGCATTAGATGAATCATAGGAACAGGTAAAAGAATAGCGAAGAATAGCTTTTTCACAAATTGAAGTGTCCTCTAAAAGGAAAAAGATTTCAAGACGTAGAGGAAATGAAACAGAATGCGTCCAAGCAGCTGTTACTATTTCGAACAGTGACTTTACAGAGGGCTTCCGAAATCGGGAGGGTCGCTGGAAGAAGGTTGTAACTTCTAAAGGAAAGTTCTTTCCAGGACATATCATTGCCATCGACCAGAATTAACTCTAACTTCAAGTACGCCACAAGGGAGGATACTTTCCGGACAGATCTCGCACTTTTGGTTCCTTTGGAACAATTTATCATTTTAGGTTTATTTTCAGCCAGAAAGGTTTCTTTTTACTGCAGCTTCCTTGGAACCAAAAATCGGTTTTAATAGAAACAATAGTCTTTTTTGTGCAAATCCTACGCAAACCTGTTAGTTATGTATTTTATAAAGAGAAGTTAAATGACGAAGATTGAACAAGCAATTTTGCAGACTTTGATTCATTGGTCATGTTTCATGGAACAAAGGTGTGAGGTCTATTAGCAAGTTTAAAATTCAACCACATCGTGCAAATCTCTTCTGAAGGAAAGAGGATAGTGAGTAGAGCCCGCATCTTAAGCATTGGCTCGGTCGTCGCCTTCCTCTTATTACTTTGGCAAACTCTTAAATACCCTGGAGAGACGAAACTTTTAAATTCCAATAAATATTTAAGTTCCTCCGGATTCCGAGCTATCCTTCCTTCAAAGGTAGTTAATTCTTATATACGCCGCTACTACCACTCATCCGGAAATATCTACATATTCAGATACCCTACCTATCGGCGGATCAATCCTCGTGACTTGAAACCGATGGGACCATCAAAAGCGAAAAATAAAAGTATCCTATAACATGTTACAAAGACAAAGACACAAAATAGGGCCATCAACTACAATCTAGTAATCTCTGAAGTTTATACCTTTCTTGATCACAAATTTGAACAAAGTTTGCTTATTTTGCGAAAGGTTAGTTGCTCTGCGAAGGTACAGTTCAATAAAGCTTGATAAGTTTTAACAGCAGTTTGATATTTTAAACTTTACACTTTTTTGCCTATTCCTCCTTTTCCCCCATTTTTAATGAACTCTTCTATTTTCCTCTGTTTTTAGGAAACTTCCCTTTTTTTTGTCTTTTATCGTTTTTTTCGCGTAAATCCAAAATGCATTAATAGAACCCAATCAGAAACAAAATACTTCCAAATCAAAGAAGTTTCAACCATATAATTCAATTTTCAACCAAACAGATCAATGTTTACCTTCAATCATGAATCTTTAACCAAGAAAATGAATTTTGAAGAAAGATGTTCAACTTTCAAACCACGAGTTGAATTTTTGAACTAAGAAGATGAATTTTCAATAAGAAATGTAGTTAAATTTTCAACTGAAAAAAAATTAATTTGAAAAAAATAGTTTAATTTCCAACCAAAGGAATTAATTTTGAACTAAAATAATCAATCTTCTGCTAAATTGTCAAATTTTCTACTAAACTGTTGAATTTTGTACCAAACTCCTTCATGTACGGAAAAACGAATTTTCAAAATAGTAGTTGAATTTTGAAACAAATAGATCAATTTTGACCTTAATTCATCAATCTTCAACCAAAAAATAAATTTTTATTGAAAGTTGTTTCAATGTTTAACAATGGAACTGAATTTTTAACCTACCAAGATGAGCTTTCCCCAAAAATATATGAGTTGATATTTCAACCAAAAAGAAATTTTAATTTTAAATTAAAAACAGTTGAATTCTCCCCAAAAAATACGAGTTTTCGAAACAATGAATTCAATTTTCAACAAAGGAGTTGAATTCTCAACTAACAAAGATAAGTCTTCAACGAAAAATAAAATAGGTAAAATTTCAGTCAGAAAAATTATTTTTCAATGAAAAAAATGAATTTTCAACAAATTGGTTGAATTTTTACAGAACAAATTACTTTTGAACTAAAATTATAAATCTTCAACTAAAAAAGTGAGTTTTTAACAAGACAAAAATACAAATTTTCTACAGCACAGTTGAATCTTCAACCCGAAAATGTAAATTTTCAACAAAAAAGTTAATTTTCAACCGAAACAATTTCATCTTGAACCAGATAGTACGATTTTTAACTAAAATAGAAGAAATTCCTAAAACACAAGACCAGTTTTCGAACCAAAAAGACAATTTTTCAAGAAAATAGTTGAATTGTCTACCGAAAACGACATCTTAGCTAAGAAAGAAATTTTTTCTAACAAATTGTTGAATAAAATCGCGTTAAATCCTTTCGAATCTCTTGAAATATTCAAAAAGCTTCGAAATCCGTTGTCCTTGAAATCTTAATAATCCTTAAATTTCTTAAAATCTTCGAAATATTTTGAAATTTTATAATCCTAAAAAATTCTTTAAAACCTCATGAAATTTCTTGAAATCCTTTAAAATCCTCTATATTCTTCAAAATCCTTTGAAATCCTTGAAACCCTTTAGATATTTTAAGATTCCTACAAATATTTTGTAATCCTTTACGACATCTTGAAACCTTCAATATATTCAAATCCATAGTAATTTTTGAACCTTTAAAGTCCTTTAGGATCCTATGAATTCGGATAAGTCTAGTAGAATCCCGACGACTTCCTTGAAATAAATTGAAATCCTGTAAATTATCTAAACCTCGTAATATCTATTAAAATTTATTCAAAAATTTTGTAAAATTTGAAATCCAATGAAATCAGGTGAATTTTTCAAAATCTTTAACATTCTTCAAAATCCCTTGGCATCTTTTGGAATACACTAAAGGCTTCAAACCCTGTATAAAATCCTTCGAAATCCCTTGAATTCCTTTAGAATCTTCGAAATATTGAAACTTTCAAAATTTCGACATTAAGATGGCGAATGTGTTATTTTGGAAAATCTAACACTCTGTTCCGCCTTCAAGATCAAAGTAATGAATGATCTTTCTGTGATGTCAATTTAATTTGGTCGTCTTTCTGTTTTAGGGAAGTGAGCTTCAGAAAAGGAAGAAAAGAATCTTCAAAAAAAGATTTTCCGTGGAAGAGAATTTGGAATAATAATTGCAGGAAGTACGTAGAGCAAAGGTATGTTTTGGTAAAGAGTTGTTAGCGAAAACTCGTTCCGTTGACTCGGATCTCAAAGTCTTCATCGGGCAACCAGTGCGAGATAAGAAAGTTACTGCGAAAAGGGCAAAGTGGAGGAAGATTCTAATTAGATGCAGCGTCTCAATGCACCAAATGAGAGACCCAGAATGCCTGGGTTATACATCACGATGGTAGGAACTTCTCATCCTTATGACTTCCCGTTTTCATCGGATGGATCCAGATAAATCATTCTGCACTAAAAGTTTTTAAGCCAATGCTTTATCATCTATGTGCTAGTTCCAAATTATATTTCAAACGCATTTTTACTTTACTATAAGCATTAGAAGGGAAACTAAAGTCACATAAGCAGTGATAAATCGCCAAATATTTCCTGATAAATCCCGATAAGTTATTGCATTGACTGATTCTTATATTGCTACAAATTATTGTTTGCAACATTTTACTAGCTTCCAGTGTATATGAAAATAATCATACGACATTCAAAATCAAACTCTTTCCATTCATCAAGCTATTATAAATATTCATCTTCATTTTTAAACGTTGAAGATAATTAAATTTTTAATTTTTAAATTTAGAAAAGGGTTAGAAGAAGAATGGAGAGCCGCGAACTGTTGGATATCGATTATTATACACGATTTTTCAGCTCTAAATTTCATAGACCTACGAAGACAATCGAAATAAAAGAAAATAATCCAGCATTGTGATATAAAACAAACAAATTTCCTCATTTTTCTTGTGTTTTAATAACGAACAAAAATAACAAATACACTTTGGCATAAGAAATTTCTTTTTTTCTTGAATGACTATATATATGCCATGACCTTCAATTTGAGCCATGTTCGAAGAAAATTGAAGTAAAAGAAGATATTCCAGCATAGTGGTCTCAAAAACGAAATGTTATAATTTTTGTATATTTTTACATACTGGTAACAAAAAAACTGCACCTTGACATAGCAAATTTGATTTCTTGACCCTAGAACTACCGAGTCAAAGCTGTTTAAAATGTAATTAGTATATTATTTTAACATAAAACATAATTATTAATTAAAATTTAATTAATATAAAATCCGAAAATTGTGTATTTCTTATCTATTGATTTTGCAATATCGCAAAAAATAAAATGGTATTTGTTAAAAACAACTCCATTGATTCTGCAGAAAATTGCACAACGCAAGCACTTTTGGGTAATACCAGATTAAGAGTCACCGTACAAGTCCTTGAATTTCAGATATCTTCGAAGACGATTGAACTAAAATAAAATATTCCAGCCAAACGATCTAAAGAAAACAAAACCTCATTCGTATTATTTTCTGGCAACTGATCACAAAAAAAATCACTTTAAAACAGCCAATTCTTTTTCGTCCGCATTAAGATGCCACAGTCCTCAGTTTGAGCCAACTTTGAAGAAAATAGTACCAAAAGAAAAAATTCCAGGATAGTGATCCAGAAAATTAAAATATTTGCATTTCTTATATTTTCTAATAACTGAAACGAAAAACTACGCCTTAACATAACAAATTTCTTTTTACAATAAATATGTCGAAACCTAAAATTTGATCCAAGTTTGAAAGAAATTGGACTAAGAGAAAAGCTTCCAGCATAGTCGTCTGAAAACATTTCTTCATATTTCTTATTTTTCGATCTTTCATGAATTAAAAAATATTAGTATGCCATAACAATGTTCATTTTTCATTGCACTTTATTTTTATGTTAGTGCGTGTATATAAAAATTCACCTACAATAAGAACAGGGAATATGTATAATAGATATATTGATGTAGGTTATGGCCAAAAGAACACCAAGAAAATAAGACTAAAAGAAAAGCTTTCTGCATAGTAATATAGAAAACTGAAATTTCCGCATTTTAAACTACTGATAGCAAAAAACATCACATTAACGCCGAAAATGTCCTCATTTTTTTAATTGTTCACCTACTGATGAAAAAAAGCAATACCATGACGTAGCAAGATTTAATTTTTTAGTACACATTTACATCTCAAGACTTTCCATTCTAGACATCTTTGAAGAGAATCGATCTGAAAGAAAAGGTTCCGGTACAACCGTCAGAAAAATAAAACTTTCTCGTTTTTCAATGTTTGATAGAAAAAAACACATCAGTATGACACGGTTAATTATATTTTTTTATTGTACATCTACATGTCAAGACTTTCAGTTTGAGCCATCTTAGAAGAAAATCGGATAATGTTTAGGGTAGGATAAACCCTATACAAAAAAGGACGCTCTCTTCAATGAATCATATTGATCATATAAATTATATCAATACATTATAGGCCGATATATTTGTTTCGCATGAAGAATCTTCTCTATTATCACATTACATTTGAATTCAGGTGAATGAAAAAAAAGTTTTACTTTAAAAAACCCATTTTCAAATATTGCTAAATGCTCCAGAAAAATTATTGAATACTTTTAGAAATCCTTGTATTAGTTTTTTAATGTTAGTGCTAAAATAAGGGCTTCCAAGTTTCATCAATTTATTTATCTTATTCAACATATTTCATTTTTATTACGTATTTTATTATTTTTTGTATATTCGGATTCATTTATCTGTATTCAAGTTATTGTTTTCATACAAAAGTGTGCTATCCACACACATCCACACATATATGTATGTACATACTAGATATTTTTTAATCAGGGAACATTTAATTAAACGAATTTCAAATATTTCAAAACGTATTTCATTGCATGATAAAAAGGTATAGTACTAATTTGCTCATATAAAGTTTCATATAGAGGCCTGTAGCCTGGGTTTAAAAACGAGTAACTGGGTCACTACACTGTTAGAAAAATCTGTATTTAATTTAATAAAAATGTATATGAAGTCATTTGCATACACGGTAGTTGAAATTTAATATACATTAAAATATGAATAGCTGTATACCTTATATTAAATATAATATACAGGTCAGTATAGCATCGTGATTAAAAGCTCAAAGAGCTTTTATTTCTTTGAATCTTATCAAAAATATTCTCAATTGAAGTGATAATCTAGAATTCGTCGATTGAATTGCTTTTTATGAGCATAGTGCAACGTACATGTGGAACTCTTTCCAAAATTTGCCCTGAATGGTAGAAATTTAATGTGAGTACAGTTGATTGTAGGTTAAGTCTGTCATTAAGTTACGCAATTGAACTCTTTGACTTGCAATCCAATTTTATTTTTTATTAATAATAAGAAGGTATCATGTTTTATTATTAAAAATCAAAAATTACTGCTAATCGTATTTTAATTTTATGTAAAATTGAATCATCTGTGCGATTAGCATGAATGTAAATGAAATTTAATAAACACGTACCTAAATAGCCATTTCATATGCTTGAGATATTAATTTTAATATACATTGGTATTTTAAATTTCATACTATTTTAACAGTGTATTGCAGTTCATCATTTTCTGGATGTAACTTTTAATGCTGGTGACATTCTAATCCATCTTTAAATCACAATAGACGCAAGTATATTTTAGCTAGAGGTTCTTCTGATGCAGATTTCGGGCCGCCGTCGATAAAGCCGACTATGTTCGTGGTGAGGATGTTGATGGTGGCGGCAGTTGTGCCAGTGGTGGTGGCACAGGTCTGATGATATTATATTGCCTAATTTCTTCATCTGTAGCTTATCTGATAATCCATTTATCTAATAAAATTACATCGCCCTCTTTATCAAGCAATGCATGATCAGCAGTACCGCCGCGCCTTTCGAATATAATATCACCCCTTTGTACAAAATATGTTGCAGCGCGGAGTGGCCTTAAAACATAATTTGCATCCCGGTAGTAAATTCCATTAAACGGTTTGTAAGGTGAACTAAGATGAATTAGGTTTTCAACTTGTGAGGCCTCCCTTTGAACATTGTGACCGGTACAAACTGAAATATCGGGAGAAAGTTTTTAATAAAATTTAATATTGTAGTTATTTAGTAAACATATTATTATTGGTATAATAACAATTATAGTTGTACAATATAGGATTGTCAAAAGGCGATCATTTTGAAGAACTTGAACCGCTATTGTTATACTTTACATGAAGTTTCTGTTTCACAAAATAAATCAATTATGGATTTTGGAAATTATTGAATGTGTGCTCAGGTAGAAAAAAGTATAATTATGTTTAACTTAAATAATTAATGTTTTAGGATCAAAACAATATTTCGTCCAGAAATTTGATACTTTCGGAGGTACTTCAAAAATTTCAACTGAAAACTTACATATTTAAATCGTTAAAATTGATCAAATACTGTCAAACTTTTATTATCTCTTTTCTTTTTGTATGGTATATACAATTTTTTTAAATATCGTTCCTTTACTTCATCAGTTATATTTGCTCCACGTCTCGCAGAGTTAAAAAAAAATATATATATATATATATCTCCATTCGGCTGTCATTTCGTATCGTACTGTTTCGTCTCGCGAGCAGCTTATTCACGTGACTGGACTGAACTTACGACCGTACGTAAAATGCAAGTAGGCCGTTCTTGCACATACCTGCTCGATTATTTCTTTGATTCTTCTCAACTCGCATAAAACGCTATTACAAGTAACTGTTTGTGATAGATATTACTAAAAAATAACATTTACTGATAATAATATGCATAATTTGTTCAACAACAACTGTACTTACACATCAATAATAAGTGTGTTATAATATTTTCTGATTTGAAAAATGATTTTGATTTATATATGCAAGTTAGAAGTAATTGCTAGAGAATGAGAGTGATACATACACTTGCACCTTTTTATAGGAAAGGTGGACAAGTAATATCATTGTTATTGAAACAATGGCCAAATATCCTAAACAAAAAAATATTACTTTTTACATGAGGTGATTGTGTAATTAGCTCCAGAAAAAAAACTTTGTGCGATTTACAGGGTCAAAATTGTTTATACACGCGAAAATTGTTAAAGTAATTACCATATATGCTAGGCAAAAAATATCATCCTTAAAATTCATCAACTGTATGATTTATCACGAAAAATAATAACTTTTCACAACTTACATCCGAAAAAAATAGTTTAAACCAGTAAAATTGTTTAAAAAATTGAAAATTTGTATTAAAAAACTTGCAATCTTGTCAGTTATCGAATATAAATACTTACTTGAGTAAAAATTCAAAAAATACCGTCTTTAGCATGAATTTTACATAAAACAGATATTTTGCATTTTTTGAGGCATTTTCCGGCCACATGACTAAGGGGTTGGGGGAGTGTTATCGAAATCAAAAGTTATTGGGTGGAAATTATTACTTGTACATTCCGGAAGAGGTGACCAAACTTTAATTTACAAAAAGTTAATAAAAAGTACTTCTTTTTTTCGAAAACCGAAATTTTCCCGTTTAAAATCCCATGTTAATTTCAACAGCCCGGGGGCACGGGTTAATGTTGACCGACTTGAAAAAAAGTTGGGAATTTCTTTTTCCGGAAACGAACCAATTAGGGGATATCGGTCACCAAAAGTCGAATTTTCAGACTACCCTAATTGCACTGACATTTTAAACTTTCGCTACTTGCATATTGTACAATGCACTTAATATATTGAAATTTACCAAATGTAATTTTTTTCAAATACATAATTTTTTTTTGCTTCAATTTTGTTCTTTAGAATAAAGCAATATTTTGAAAAAATAAGAATGAGAATGTTACTCTTTTTAATATAATTTTCAATTAATTGAAAAAAATTACTCCTTATCTAACACCATTTAAAAAAACGTAATTGTAAGTTAATCATTACTGTAGACGTAGAATAAAATTTTAGTATGTACAATATATTGACATCTGAAAAGTTGCTCAATAAAAAGGAAATTATAACCATATGGCCAGGTCCTAGACTAAGACTCTGAACTATACTCTGCAGGTAACCATACAGAGGCAGGCCCTTTTTTCTAGTCTTTGCCGTTGTGGGCGACTTGGTAATGGACGCGCGTCGCCCTTTTTTTGTACTACTATTCCCTTACGAGATTCACAAATAGACAAGTGATCCACTTGAATTTTTTCCGGACATTTTTGCGACTTTAGGAACAGCTAAAAGTTGACCTTCCAAATCTATGCATTGAAAACAGTGATTTTCTCGATATTTGTTAGTCTTACAACAATAAAAAATTTTCACCGAGATACGAGAAACTTCATTGAACAGGTAGAAAGATTTCGAATCAGCCTTGCTTAATGCGAACTCAGTGCAATTTTTTTTCACAGAGATAGAGCTAATTTTTCCCACGTTTCAGGACTTTCTATCCCAATATTAGATTAACCAACAGTTTATCGAAAACAGGTTTATTGAGATAACAAATTCTTAAAATCTCAAATCTAAAATCAAATACCCATTGAGGTAAAAGGAGTTTTTCTAAACATAATTTTTTGATACAATTACTAAAACAAATTTTGTACATATAATTTTAGTGCAAATTTAGTTAAAACTTGAACGTAGTAATTATGTTGCTCAATCTTTTAGCATTGGTATTTCTCTAGATTATTATCATTTATTAAAAAAAAAGGTATTTTTTCGGATTTTCAGAAAAAAATGTCTGTTACACAGTGATATCGCGATCTTCAATTTTGATTTACTCGGAACAAAACAACTTTTTTAGATCAAACCTTTTTCATTTTCATTCATAATCCCCATATCAATAGATAATTTGCAGGCCTATTTTAAAATCAAAATATTTAATACCCTGCAATACAAAATATAAATAAAGGAAGGTAATTTCTCTACAGTCCATTACAATAAATCCATAATAAATATATGAGCTTTTATAAACATTCCACATCAATGATTTTCACAATTTTATCAAATATCTTATTGGATATTTAATTTGAAATTGTCGCCCCGAAGCACCTACTTCAAAATGTCTCTGCGGTACTGGAACCCCGAAACGACGTAACGAGAGCACGCGACACAACCCACCACCACGACTCTCTAGTAGTTAGTAGGGGGCAGTGGATGTGGTACACTCACATCTGTGATTTGAGCAATTTCGAGGAAAATTCCTGGAATTTCCCCTCCGTGGACAGGCCTGTTATAAGCCATACTCTTTCCCCGAAGTATTTTTTCTATTCGCTGAGGAGTAAAAAGTACTTTCTACTTACACCGCGCGACAAGCGAGTTTGTGGGCCCGCTCCACAGGTATGAAAATGGGCCTTTGGTTTCCGTTTGGACTTCCATGTGACAGCATTATTCGGCATCTAACGCTTCTACTTCCCCTCATTTCCACTTTCGCTTTTTAGCAGATATTTTTTTTCTTTTTTCGAAAAGTCATATACTAGGCACGGTGCAATTGCAGAATGGGGGCGTCACCTCTGTTTTGGCAGAAATTTTTTTTTTTCGGCAAACAAACTATTAGAATCTTTAATTGAAGGATAAATCAAACGATCTGACGAGGCAAAAGTTTAAACCTATTGTTACTTTTGTTATCACGATGTCCCAAATATTGGTCTGTCACGATATCGGAATGATCATATTTAACTCACTGATTAGGTGCTTTTAAACATCCGTACGGCCAGAAACATTGTAAGTAATTAATTAAACCCCCTTTGACTAGTCACAAAAATAATGTTGGTAAAATCCCTACCCTTTTCCAACGTCTCGTGGGGGGGGAGGCACCCCTTTGACTGGTGACAAAAATAATGTTAATAATCTCGATCATAATATGATCATTCCGATATCGCGACAGACCCAGATTTGAGACATCGTAATAACAAAAGTAACAATATTTTTAAACTTTTGCCTTGTCAAATCGCTCCATTCATCGTTCAATTAAAGATTCTAATAATTTGTTGCCGAAAAAAAAATTCCAGCCAAAATAGGGGTGACGCCCTATTCTGCAATCTAACCGAAAATTCAATTCGTTGGTTAAAAATGTATGTATTTTATTGAGAATTCGTCTTTTTTAGTAGAAAATTAATCCTTTCGGTTGAACGATAATTCAATTATTTAATTACAAATTCAACTGGTTTATAGAAAGCTTCTCTTTTTTGCTTGAAAAAGTTAACATTTTGGGTGATTTTGTTTTCTTTATTGACTAAAAATCTTTCTTAATTGTAAATTCAACTATTGTTGAAACAGCTTCTTTTTGTTTTAAAAATGTACCGCTTTTAGTAGAAATTTTTTCCTTTTGGGTTAAAAATCCAACTGCTTGATTGAAAATCAATCGTTTGTCGTTGAGCATTCATGTTTTTTGATTGAAAATTCAACTATACTTGGTTGAAAGTGGAACTACTTTGTTAATTCATAAGAAGCAGTAAGATTTTACCAAATGGACTTTTTGACCAAATTGTTGAATTTTTAATCTCCAAACATGAATTTTCCACCAAATGGTAAAATTTTCAACCAAAAAAGACTAAACTTCAACAACAACAAAAAAAGGCATTTTCAATCAAATAATTCCATTTTTTAGAAGACAGTTGAATTTCCAATTTAAAAATATGAATTTTCAATCCAAAAGAGATTAATTTTAAAACCAACCGGACGAATTTTTAGTAAAAAAGATACATTTTCAAGCAAAAATGTCAAAGTTACATTTCAATTTTCAACCAAAGAGATGAATATTCAAACAAAACAAAAACAAAAAATTAACAAAATAGTTCTACTTTTACCCAAGTAATTGAATTTTTAATTAAAAAAGATCAATTTTCAACAAAATAGTTAAACTTTCAGCCAAAAAGATGAATTTTCAACTAAAATATTGAATCAGACAAGAAAACTGAAATATCTGGAGTTCGTATCCCAGCGGAGCTAGAGAGATTTTTTTTGCAACTTTAAAAAGTTGTGTTTCACAACTTTAATAATCAATATTTAAAAAATATTGATTAATGACCATGAAGACAAAAAACCTTAACATCATATTATGTAAATATTTCACTGGGCAAAAACTATGACAACAAATAATAAAAACTCTCATGTTTGAAATCTTGCAAGTACATTGAATGACGTCGACATTCAACTTGTAGAATTTGTGAAGAAAATTTTCTCGTCTTTCCGTAGCTTAATTGGTTAGAGCATCAGACCGGAAATCTGAAAGATCTGGAGTTCGCATCCCAGCGGAGCTAGAGAGATTTTTTTCACAACTTTAATAATCAATATTTAAAAAATATTGGTTATCGACCATGTAGACAAAAAACCTTAACATCATAATATTTAAAATATTGAATTTTCAACAACAAAAAATTATTTTTTATCCAAGTGGTTAAACCTTTGACCACGTAGTTCATTTTTCAACCAAAAAATATGATTTTTTAACAAGTAATGCAATAGTAGACACTTAAAACAAAAAGGATTTTAATTTTAGATAAAAAAACCAGATGAATTTAACCAAAAAGACGAATTTTTAACAAAATAGTTGAATTATCAACGGTTACATTTTTATCCAAAAATGATGAAATTTAATTTATAACAGATGAACTTTCAAGTCAAAAAAAAAAGAATTTTTAAAAAATAGTCAGATTTTCACCAAGAAAAATTTCAGTTGAATTTTCGACACCGAAATATGAATATTAAACAAAAAGTTATTTTTTTTTTACCAAAATAGTTCAAATTTTCAACCCAAAAAGATGAATTGTCAACAAAACAGTTAAATTTTCAGACTAAAAGGATGACTTTGTAACAAAATTGTTGAATTATCAACTGAATAATCAAATATTGAATTAAAAATGTCAGGAGGAAATAACTACAAGAAAAAGAAATACGAGGCAAATAAATTAGTAACAAGAATATTATATATCAGGGTAGCCGCAAAACTTCATATTCAAAATTCCCCAATTTTTGCTTAACCAATTGTTTATTTACCTTAAATTTTAATATTCAAAGACCAAAATCTTAATCTTTTAAAATTTTTTAAACAGAATTGTTTAAAGTTTCTCTTATAGAAATTCCTTGACATTTGCAAGATTTAAAAAAAAAATCCCTGACTTTTCATTACAACTGTAATTGGTGATACAAATTTACTAGTGTCAATTAAAAAAAAAATGGGAAAAAAACGTTTTGAGTATTGTCAATTGTAACAAGAATATTATATATGAGAGTAGCCACGAAATTCCATTTTCAAAATTCCCTAATTTTTGCCTAACCAATTTTTTATTTACCCTAAACATTAATATTCAAAGACCAGAATCTTATAAACTTTTGAAATTTTTTAAACAGAAATGCTTAAAGTTCCTCTTACAGAAATTCCCTGACTTCTGCAAGATTTTAAAAAAAATCCCTGACTTTTCATTACAACTGAAATTTGTGATACAAATTTACTAATGTCAATTTAAAAAAATGGAAGAAATCGTTTCGTGTATTGTCAATGGTTCCAGCTCAACCACCACATTATTTCGAAACTGAATTGTAAGAGTTCTTGAACATTGAACAAGTATTGCTTAGAAGAGCAGGACTTGTGAATATGATTAATTAACGACGATTGTGCCCAGTTCGAATGAATAGTTCATTGATTGTGCCAGGATGATCGTCACCCGAGTATAGAGTGTCTGGCTTTGCGTTTTCACGTCTCCGTCGCAGCCACGTTCGAGTTGTGTATTTTCCGCAAAATAGGAAACTACGAGTTTGCTGAAGTAGAAACGAAACAGCCAACTACCAGAGAGTTTGAGAAATCGGACAATTCAAATACACTCCAACCAAAATCTACAATCATCAACTTTTCAACAAGTTTCGAGAGCCTTTATTTTACTCAAGAAAATAATTATTTATCTGAACTCTATAATCAAAGCTTTGAATTCAATGAAAAATTAGGATTCCCCTAAGAATATAATAATTGCTTTCATTGACTAACACTCTATTCATGAGAATTTTTATTTTTCAGATATGAAAGACTTCAATGCTAGGATTGTTCATTATGAATGTAAAATCCTTTATTTAATAAAGATAATTTTCTGATTTAAATCACTTTCGACTAACAGGCTTCAAAAAAACTTGCTCAATTATTGAAATTTTCTCCTGTATCTCACTGTATCTCAGCTGGAAATGATCTAAATTCGAAATCCATTAAAATGTAGTAAAAGTATTATTAAATCCTTCCCCGACTTTCTCTGATTATTATTTTTTTAATTTTTAAATTTTTGGTGGTCATTTGATGTGAAAACTGCTATTTTTTACGAAAAATTTCGCGATTTTGTTAGTAGAAAACCCTCTTAATGTAAAAAAATTCTAAAACTGAACGTTGGGGGGAGGTATTTTACATGTAGAAAGTGTGTACCAAGTTTGAAATAAATCGGTAATGTAGTTTTTGAATGGCACTGAACACGGACATTTGAAAAGTGGTTTTGAGAAAAATGCGATACACTGTAAACACCGCAAATCGTCTATTTCTAAAGACGTTCTTGGAAAAGCTCCGTCACCGGTTTGTTTGTCAATATCTTCGCATAAAAAAAAAATTATAATGTTGTTGAAACTATACTTAATAGTGTACAAAAGGTTTAAATAAATTTGCTCAATCCATATTTATAAAAAAACTTCACAGAAAATGTGTTTTTTTTTCACGCTAAAACGCTTACCTTTTGAGAGGAGACTAACTTATTAGTCAATAACATCGAGTTTTGCTCTGATCAACTGCAAATTTTGGGACTATATTCTTGAAATGTTTCACTATAAGAAAAGACAACAACAAAAAATCGATTTTTCAAAAGTGCAAACCCTTTCCCCCCCCCCCCACTCCCCTTAAACCCCAATAATTTGAGAGATTTTAAATATTTCTTTTTCAAACTCAAGTTTGGCATGCGCTAAAGAATTTCAAATTGAATGGTTAGAATAGTTAACTCTACGTAAAGTTTAATTCAGTTATAGTGTAATACTTTAATTTTAAATAAAATAAATACACAATTTTTGATTTGGAACTATTTTATAACAAATTCTATTCTCAAATTTTATAATCCTTTGTTAAACGTGGAATTAGAAATGTTTGTTATTTTACTAAAGGATTCATCCGTTTACATTTATAACTATCAATTTGGAAATACTTAAATATATTGCGTTTCTTACATTCGCAATTAAAATTGAATAATCCTTTGAATAATAATTCTGATCTTTGAAGTTTAGTTTCAAATTTAATATATATACAAATATATATACATATATATATATATAGCAACCAATGTATAAGCGACCCAATATATATATATATATATATATATATATATATATGTGTGTGTGTGTGTGTGTGTGTATATATTTTGTATTACCTTCGTTATACCAATTTCGCTTATGCTGGATTGCTCGCTTCCAGTTCCACGTACGTCAAGCACAAGCAAGGTATAAATTACAAGATCGCGTCCGAAGATGGCCCACATATTCAACGAGCTGCAAGAAAAGGGTATGCGTTCTTTATGTTGTGTCGTAAAAAAGGGTTCGACGGTCCACCATTTCCTTTACTCGCTGAATTCCTGCGATTCATCCTGCGATCCCTACATATCACAAAAAAACCGTGAGAAGAAGTTCTATGAACAATAAATACTGCACGTGTGCCTAACGAGCGATTGTTTCATCTCTCTCTGATTATGTACGATTATGCACGTGTAGGTGGTGGTTTCATTGAAAATTCATCAAGTGCTGCTGGCTACGTCCGGAGTGGGGAGAAATAGTTGACAAAAATTCGAGGTCAGATGTAACGGTTAGATGTCAGATGCTAGATTCTAGTACGAAATCCCAATACTACGTGGTCTTTTCGTTACTGCTATTTTCTAATTATAACGTGCAGATTGAAAATACATATCAATGGCGCAATGAAGTGATCTCGAATGGGAATCTTTTTTTACGAAATTTCATTGCGCTAAAGCTAGATAGATGATTCTTTTACAAAAAAGTTTGAAAGGGATGATATAGGGCAAAATAGGTCATGCACATACTTGAATTAATAAGAGTTTAATTCGCTCAATAAGATGAACATAGCAAAAAAATAATGCCTAAAGTTGTTACACCTGAAAATTATTTTGCATTATGGTATTATCAGCATGGAGTAATTTTATTAAGAATTTTTTCAAACTGTGAATATAGATTCATTAAAGTGCTATCCAGTGCTATGTGCAACTAGAAAGAAGTTGAGTATTCCAAAGTTGAGATTATTGAAATTAAAATGAACCCCTTATGCACGAGAGCCCTATCAGGGTATCGCAACTGCCACAGGTTCTGTGAAAATTTTTGAATTTTTTGCCATTTCGTTTATGAAGTAGAGCCCTGAAAGTATGAAAGAACATAGAGGTCTGAAAAGTTAGGCTTTTCACACGCATTCAGTTAATCGACATGAAGTTGGAGAGCCTTTAATGAGCTTGTATGTGTTCTTCGTATCGACAGCTCTCTGTTGCCGAATATAAGTTAAAAAATTGTTTAGTTTTAACCATTTTAAGCATTTCTTTGTATCGTGAAATTAAAATGTATATCTTAAATATTATAATTTGTTCCAACTTTATGCTTACATCAAAAAACTTTAACATACAAAATTGGACCGATGCGATCTCTTACGAATTTAGTTAGCTTTAATTTGAAAATAAACTTTAAAATCGCTTGAAAATTGTAGCTGGAATCTTATTTTGAACATTTTTTCATTATTTTGTCTCACTGTGGAGCGGTTGGAATTGAACAATTTAATCGATATTGGTAATATTTTAAAAATACGATTTTATAATGAAGCTTTAAAATTTAAAATTTATGTATTTAACGCAGAAACACTTCAAACTTCAGTAAGTTTTCATTAATAGTATATTGTGCACCAAGGCAGCGAAAAATACTTCGCTGCCTCGGTATACACGATATTTTATGTAATAAGAGTATGGTTTCCGAGTTTTCTCATGATATTACGTCTCAGGTTTGAGGTTAGTTTAAAGGGGCAAGTACCGCGCAGAACATTGCTTATGGGTCGAAGTAACGAATGCGCATTTCCCGCGGACGATAAAGTGCACTTTACTGGCCTAGGCCGGTACAGTACCCCACCACCAATAATTACCTACTTTGCTCCTCCAAAACTTAAAGTTTCTGATTGCAGAAATAATGTTTGCTTCCAGCAAATAAACCTCGGAGAAAAGAAGTTTCATTTTGAGTTCCTCATAACCTATGTAAAATTTTATAAAAATCAACCAATATTCAGAGCTTTCGGGTAGCACACTTTAAAATCAAAATAAATACTGGAAGCTCTGCAAATTCTAATTTTTTTGAGCCTCTGGAAAAATATTCTGTTTTTTTAATTGTGAATATTTTTCATGCTTATTTTGCATAAAATTATTCATGATAAAATAGATTTCTTTTCGATCTTAATTTAAAAAATAATAATAAGCATTGCAAAACTAAACATATTAATGAATTTCATATTGACAAAGAGAATAAAAAATGTTTGGTGTAAGGCTTTCAAAAAGGGGTTCAACTTTTTTAATTCAAAAAGTTTGAATTTGAGACAACTAAAATGTGACAGATTGAAAATGAAGTTTTAAAAATTCGAAGTGTCTGTAACCTACTACATGAACCGAAAATATTCAGCTATTCATACCAAAATTTTGGTGCTAAGAGCCCGTCCGGCTCTTAGCACCAAAACTGAGAAGTGTGGTATTTTATATAAGAAATATATAAATAAACAAAATATTCAAAACTAAACATTTACTGATACATGTTCAGTTCATATTGTTCAAAGTCTAACAATTTTACTATTTCAAGTTCAAAAATGAGCATATTGAAAACTGATTTTTAAACTCGAGGAAAATATTTCCATTGTTAATTGTAACTAACTTTGGAAAATTGCTGAAGGCGAAGTTTCAAACAAATATTTCAGATTCAAATTATTTAGTTATCTATAAGTTTACATGTTTTTGCTTTCTGTTCAGGTAAACGTTGCGCAATTATTATTTAATCCTAATGTTATACGGATTGTTCTATTTTTATTTTTAAAAATGTATTTAAGAAAAATATTATTTATACAATTAACAATTGCGTACTTCCTGAATAAAATGTTGTAAATAAAATCGTACCAAAGAGATTCGTAGATAATCCTTCAAAGAATAAAATAAAGTGAGAAAAAATAACGTGAAATATTTTTTTCTAAAGTTCGCCTAATAGTAGGAGTATTTTCCTCAAATTTAAGAAGCATTTTTAACAATGCTTATTTTTGAACTTGAAATAACTGGTGTACATCCTTATTTATTGCGTCAAATTGGAAGCCTGAAAAATTGAACAATTTTGGCCCTACTGGTGTTTAGCCCAAAATAATAAACTATGATAGAACTATGCCTTCAAAATTAAATTATTGTCAACAAAATGCCAAACTTGTGTTGTATTTGTATTGTAATATTTTCATTGTCAATGTCAGTTATAAATGAAGGGTTGCAGTACTGAACTAAATAACCAACAAAATCGTAATTTTTCAGGAGAACGAAATAACATTCTGTAAAATCGAAATCACCATTTAAAGATAAAAACAAAGCTTTACTCCTGAGCTAAAGTGTTTCTAATTAAGAACAAAAATGTATGATTCAACAAAATATCCAGTTTAGAGAAAAAAATGTGGAAGTTTACAATCTCAAAGTCAGAGGAACTTAAAATTGGAAGGTGCTCGGTTGCGAATAACAATAAAAAGTTCAATTTTCAATTTGAACAAAAAAAAACTTACTTCTGGGATTTTGAGTTGCTAAATTGAAAGAAGATGAGTTTCACTAGAAAAAGTTCACCAATTCCGAGTAAATCATTCTAGAATTTGGACGTTCAAATTTCATGGGTTTTGAAAATCGTCTTTGGAGAGCGACTAAAAATCTTATTTTCGAATAAAAAAAAATAACTTTAAAAAACTTTTCAAAAAAACTTGCTCACGATATATGAGGAAGCTAAATAAAAATAAAAAAGTTTTCATCCAAACAAATTATTCTGTTCCGGGAAACTAAATATTTCGTGTCACAGTATCGCACTCTAACATAGGAGTTTTCGATGAAAGATGCATAAAGAGAAAAAAGGTATATGTTTATTTATAAATAAACATAATATTTAAAGAAAATATCGTTTCTGATTGCACGGCAAAAGGTGGAGTAAAAAAAAATCTTATGAAAGTGGCTTTTTGTAGAAAATGGAGATTTAAGATTCTAGGTTCGAATTTGATTGATACTTTGGTGCTGAAAAAAGTGGCAAATAGTTTTATTTGAGTAGTGTTGCATATCGAGCGATTGATCCGAGAATTCAACGAGTGGGAGGAAAGTGATCGTCTTTTCAAAACGTCACATCGGTTCGAATCATTTCGTGAGACGATCATCTCGCTAAGTCGATCAAACTGAGAAAACAGTTTCTGAAATTATACATAAATACGTGATATATAAATTATTTTAAACCTTTCTGAATTTAAAATTGAATTAAATCATTTAAAAAACCAAAAAATTTCAGGGAAAGCTTTTTAGCGAAACTTTTTAGGCCGACTCGGGAACTCAAACTTTTTAAACTAATTCAAGCTTGCAAACCAGCTCAAGTCAGGAAGATCTTCATGAAAGTCAATATTAGAAGTTTTTTGTGTTGCTAAATATTAATTTATGGTGAAAATTAAAAAAAGCAAAATAGTGGATTGAATATGCCGCACAATTATTTTTTACCTTAATAAAGTTGCAGATGTTTATGAAAGTCGATACTCGGGGTTTTTCTTTTAGTCGCTGAATAAGAATTTACGATCAAAATAGATATTTGTAACATAATAGTTCGAATTTTGAGTCTAGTTCATAGTTCAATATATTGCTTTTTTATTATATTGTGTTACAACTTTTATACATAATATAGGTAGCCTTATTAAGAATATATAAATTAAATGTTAATAAATGAGGGATATTAGAATGACCGAAAATTCTACTATATAATACATAATGTCATAAATACTTAAAAGCACTATCAACAACAGGTTTTTGATCAATTAGAAAAATATAGGTTAAAAAACTTCAAAACAAATGGAATATAATAGTTTCATATAATTTATTTTTCATCCAAAATATTTTATTCGTGAAACCTCCCTATGTCAGTTCTGCATTTGATTCCTCGTATTCTTTCGCGGATTTTTTGCGTTTTGTTGTGTTTACATTTTCTATTGATATTTTTAAAACTGACGTTTAACGAGCACATTAGGTATTTTCACTTCGTGGTCAGCTAACTTCACTTCGTTAACTGCTGAGGGGAAAACAATGGATCAAATGCATGAGAGAAAACTTTATTTTTGTAATATCTTCGTAATGAATAATAATTATCATCATTTTATTATTTCATTATATAGTTCTTAAAAAATAAAAACTATTTTTCAAATGCACTTATGCAGAAAAAATTAGTTTTCACGAAGATATTAGCGAAATAGGGCAAAAATGGACCAATTCCCATGCATTTTATCCATTGTTTTCCCATCAGCACTCAACGAAGTGAAGTTAGCTGGTGGTTGAAGTGAAAATACTCAATTGATCGGGTTGTCAGACGATACGATACGAACAAAAACAAAAAAAGGTTCAAAAATCTCGGCTCAGAAAATTTGTAAAATTGCGAACGATTTCGAACGATAACGAGAATTTTTGGGCTCGATATGCATCACTATATTTAAAAGCTTTTTCTTTGAAAAAATAAGCTATCTAGTTTTGAATCACTAATATTTTTATTTTACTATATGAAAAATGTGATTTCGAACAATTTCTTTTAACAAAATATCTATTAGATTTTTAAAGAATTTTTTATGCAAAAAGCCCATTTTCGGAAAAGTGCAGGTTTTCTGATTCTGTACTGCAACCCTTCAAATGAACATAATATTAAAAAAAAATGACAATCATATAAATCCAACTTTTCACAATTTAATACTTTTAAATACAACCCGTTTCAAAATGAAAGCATTAATGCTAAACATTAATGGTAAGAATTCTTACCCTGCTAAAAATCCCTCTTAGAATCCTCTCAGAATCCCTATAGATTTAGGAATTTAAGGATTCCTATGATTTTTCAAGGAGGGTTTTGTTCC
>JAABKJ010002376.1:0-28211 GCA_011634705.1 Andricus grossulariae | reverse complement strand
AACGCCCATATTGAGTGGACGAATCAACTCAAGGATGACTTGCTAGACTGCTACGATGCCAGCATTATCCCTGTTCATCAAGGTTTTATGGTGCGTATGCATACTCTGTGGTGCCAAAAACACCCGGAGCTTCAGCAAGTTTCGACTCAATCCTTGCGAAATCAATGTGCCTACCTCTCGAAAAATGGATATCTACGCGGAGCGTTTCCCCAACCGCTGCTTGATCAACCTGCAGCCGAGGATGAGGAACCGACAATAATACCAACCGCGGAAAGCAGGCACCTTCTGAGAGATGATCACGATTTCAGGAAAAGGAGGAACCTTAACGTGCAGGTTCGAAAGTTCGCCCAAGAACTGAGGATCATGAATCAAACGGTGAATAAGTCAAAGCTGCTGACAATCAAGCAGCATATTTTTGACAACATACGGCTGTTATCTGACGCAAGGAGGAGAATACAGAAGAGGGAGAGATGGATCATGGAGAATCAAAAGTTTCTCGCTGACCCACCTCGTCTTTTCATTGATAACCCTCTTTCTGTCAAATATCGAGCCAAGACCAACGAGGTAGAGACTTTTTGCAGAGAGTTATACAAGATCCCGAAAACGCTGAAGGTGAAAAAAGCGCTTAGAGGCACAAAGAACTTTTCCAGTGCTGGACCAGATTGTATCAAAACTTCTGCTGGAATGCCAGGATGGTGTCGTTTCCACCTTCGTATACCGTGACCGCATTTCATGTCAAGAAGTTCCAAGCGATAGGTGCAGAGCGTGTCATGCACACGCTCAGAACCTAAAACACATACTATCAGAGTGTCTCACCCAAGCAGGAAAGACGTATATCTTCAGACATAATGCAGCATTAATATTGCTTTATTACATTCTTTTTCGCTCTCACGGTGTTGGTCGCGACCATTTTCTGCCGAAAGCTCCAAGGGAGATACAGCCAATTGTTCAAAACGAGGAGTGCCAAATTTTCTGGAACTACGATTTTCCGGCAGCAGTCTCCGTTGGACACTCGAGGACTGACATTGTGCTCCAAGGCTTTGAGAAACGAACTATATTCGTGATCGAATTCACGGCTCCGTCCGAATACAACATCACTGTCAAGGAGAATGAAAAGGAGGAAAGGTATCAATACCTTGAACGGAAGCTGCAATGACTGTATCCAACTAGCGCTGTAGTAACGTCTTACTGACCGGACCGCAGCCTGCATGGGAGAAAATCGATCTCACCGGAAAATTAAAACATCAACTGTTTGTTAAATACTATTTCAATTGATTTGAATCTTTCCAGGAAACTTCTTTGGAACTTCTTAAACCACTTTTTCTCTGATAGTTTTCTATTTCTCAGAATTCGCTCGACTCCCGAATCGATCAAAATTGTTCGTGCACGAATTGTGCAATGCCTCAGAAAAAAATTAATTACTTTTTTTCTAACAAACATTTTGAACCTTCGCCAATGTCATCGGTCGCAGAAGATGACAGTGCATGCTTCTTATAAATTGTATTGAAAATGTTCGAAAAGTTCCGATTTCATCGCGAGTTGTAGTTAAAAAAGTAGAAATATTTTAATCGGATTAGAAAACAGTTTTTTATAAATAATTCAAAAACTGAAGAAGTTACAACTTTTTCCATTCAGAGGAAAAGATGCGTCATTAAATTTCCAATGGGAAAACGTATTTAAAATATTTTTATTCAAAACTTTATTCCCAAGTGCTCAGGGGCCTTCCGACTACAGCAAAATACAGTCGAACTCAGATTTAACGTCGGTTTTGGGGCTGCCCTTGGACCTGACTGCCCAAACTAAACCGTATTTAGAGGAACTCCTTCACGTCTTCGTGAACCCCGCACACCCTGCGCAGCTCCTGATAATTCTACCCGCGGCGTGGCGTCAATTCTCGGAATAGGTAAATCCGGGAACGTTGAATCCGAGTTCGACTGTAATGTTATATCTCCTTTTTGCATTCGGGGTCTCAATTTTCGAACGAAGACGTGGGCAATTAATACTTGTCAATAAAGAAGCTACGATTAGTTGTCAATTATCACTGGTTTCACTAGTTCAATTCACAAACTCAGTGGCGAAATATAATTTCAAAATTATAGTTTTACAAAATTTTTAAATAATTATTATTTCCACGTCGAGATTGACATTTCTCCGAAATATTAAAAAAGCCTTATTAACAAGAGCAATTACCTGTTGAGAGATAAGGCATATCGAAACACACGAATAAGCAACTTACGAACCTTGATACATCCTGTGGAAGTCGATGATTCTCTCGGTTTTCTCTAGCTAATGGAATTATCGGTTTGCGATGCACTAAAGTTTTACACTACAATTCTCAGTGTTCACAATCAACTCCGAATAATATCCAGAGGAACACTGCCAGTAAACACTGTGTAATTCTCACAATTGAACTAACAAAGACTACAGTAACGTTCACCAAAGAGTCAAATATTCGCAAACTCACCAGAATGCACCAAAGAGGTCCGGCTGGAAGTACCAAAAATTGTAACGAAAGTTCAAACAACATCAGAATTTTTTAAACTTTAGAATAGAATTAGGCAATTCATTCTGAATCATTATCATTTATGATATAAGAAAGGAGGTAAAACAAATAAGTTGATACATAAATTGAAATCAACTAATAATGCTCTATTCAGAGCCGTCTTCATTCCAGAAATAATTACTGGTAAGTTAATAATTATATAGCCCGTCTCGATTCACGGAATGAAACATCAACCTCTTCCGTGTTCGTTTTTGCGACGACGACTGCGAAGTTTAATGACACACTAACCCACAATCAGCAGGCCTACTTGCCCAAATATGATAGACTGCAAAAATAATTAATCATTTGGAAGAAAAAGTGATTCTAAAATTAGAATATGAGAATCGATATTCATAAAAGCATTGTAACATTACTCTCTTCTCGTATTAACCTGTTACAAATTAAATTCTCATGCTCTTATATAATTCTGCAGATTTCTTATAATTTATAGTCTTAATTTATTTAATAAGTATGTCGCATATAGACCAGTTTCAACAATGCAATTAATTATTGAAAATCAGATCAGTTTCCTCTTCACTGTTTTCTAATGGCTGATTGAGAACAGAAATTTACTTTTAAGGATACGAAAGCCTTTGAATAAGAATCAATTTGCCATAAGAAATTGACTTATATATAATTGTCCAAAGATCCATAATCAATTATTTCAAAAGATTCGAGGTAGAGAACGTCATTTCTCCGACTCATTTTGACGTGGATCATTACTCGAATTGAAGCAAAAATTAAAAATTAGTCCAAAATTTATTTGCGCAGCGAGGCCTTCATCGATTAGGATAGAGTACAAAGCTGTTACGAGATAAATTTTCTTTCAACTTAGATTTTATTTACAAGAATTTATTTTCAGAAAGTGACTGGAAATAATTATTTCCTCCATCCTGAATTTGAAAACATTCAGTCTTACACAGCGAGGTCTCCATAAGAGAAGTGCAAAGCTGTCACGAACCAACTGTCCATTTTCTTTGAATTACTCATATTAATTATTACTCGATTGCACTGAATTAAAAGGCAAATCCGCCTAAAATATATCAAGGACCGAAACGTTTCTTAAGATGAATGTAGCTTTTCATTCTTTAATGGTCAACGCGCTTTCTGAAGATAACTTCTGGCTTGAAGTTCTCTGAATTCAGAGAGAGCTTCAAACGCAGCTCACCCTCTGAGATCCCAAATTGAATAGAACCCTCCAAGCTTTTCGACTGGCTTCGGGATCTTTGAGGACCCACGTCATCCCCAACATTTCCTATTAGCATTCGTGGAATGCATGGAATTATCGATCGTTCAAAATTCGCGAAATCACCTTTACGCGAGAGTTCATATCGGCGTTAAAAATTCACCGTTGAGTCAGGAGCGTATAAAACTAACATTTTTCGCTATTATCTAGAACGTTTCATTTTATTTTCAAAAACTATTAAGGTTAAGACTAACCGTCTCAGCATAAAATTCAAAGCGTTTGATAATAGATAGATCAACAGACAATTAAATAAATATATGACAGATAAAACATTAATTGGAATACAAAAACATATAGAACAAGTAAATCAGTCAATTCTGAACAGTTTTTAAAAATAAGATGCAGTAAAGTTGCAGAGAACTTTTTTCTCAAAACTATCAACTTCTAGTTATTCATTAAAATCTTATCATTTGACCGATGGGAATAACACATAAAAGTATCAGAATAACAAATAAAAACAATTACTACATGATTAAGAAACATGTACGCAATATTTCTGAATGGTTTCAAAAAAATTCGGTTGAGATTCACATTTTTATTGAAGAGCTATTCGAAAGAATTGCATTATTTATCTCAACATAGCCTCGATGGAGGTAATAAAACTTTTTTTCTTGTACTCACTTATGAAATATATATTCCTCATTAACGCACTAACCAGTTCATCTCCTATTTGATAAAAATGGGGATCGATTATACACTGCTCTTCACCGTGAGGATAGTCTTTAATTCTGTTGGCGAAGATAATACTATGATATATCTATAATTTTGAAAATGTTTTCAAGCTTTTCACAAATAACAATTTGCCTGACATTATCCTCATCCTATTTTTTTTTGTATTATTTTCGAGACTATAGTTGAGTTTGTGTGAAATAAATAGGAATTTAATCTGAATTCATTCCAAGGATATCCAGAATGTGTGCGTTATATAAAATGGAATCTGAAAAACACTGATTCGGAATTCGTGTGAATTTTAGGACCAGAAAGTACATTCATTTAAAGAGGCAGCGGAAATTTCACCGCTTTAGTCCAAATCATGCCTACAGATCGGCCTCAAGCAAACGCCATTACCAAAACTTGGTTTTTGGCCATACTAAATTGGTCACACCCAAAGTATCAAATAATTTGAATCTGGGTAATCGTATTATTTATATATGCGGATTTTAACACAAAAATATGGATTACAGACATATCCGATTTAAATTCAGGGTTAATAGTTAAATGGTTCGCACATATTCTTTATACAATGGCACCAGTGTATGTTTGCATAAAAGCGAATTTCCAGGACCCTACCCGAATTATGTTTCCTAAATTAATGTGGGTCCATGTTTTAATAAATTTCCTGAAGGAATCTTACGTACATATCTTCTCAGCCATTCTAGACAATTTTGGAGCCAGAAGTTTATGATATACCAAAATACTTTAAAAAAATTAATACTTTTTTTTTGCAGCGTTAAGTTCACAGCACGATTGTTCTCCTGATAGCGCCCCTATTCATGGTGTTCCTCGCGGCGGCTCATCTTCTACTTCTGACGTACAACATTCTTCTGCCAGGCGTCTTCCTGCTGCCGAGCCTCTCATTCGTGCCAGGTCCCGTTCTCCTTCTACCGAGCTTTCTCTCCGTGTCAGGTCCAGGTCTCCTCCTACTCAGTATCCTCCTACCTGCTCGTCACCTACCAGGCTTCCTTTTTCTAACGTACTTGGATATGGACTTGACCAACTTCCATTTATACGGCTTACTCCCACTAGAAATCTGAACCGGCAATTCGAACTTCGAAGATACATTTTTCCTGCGAATAAACCTATTAAAGTACTTGTAAGACGGAAACACTATGGGCCCGTGCCAACCCAAGAACAAATTGTATTGTCAACATCTGATGGTGACGTCTTTGCAATATTGGAGAGTAATAACAGTTTTTCTGGAATATATTCATATCTTCCTTATCACGGTCAAGCAAGGGCAAAAATAAACATAGAAAGCGGCAGAATTACCTCATTGACCGATAATGAAATCTGGGAATCTCCTGTAGGCGCCCAACGCAGAATCTTTATTTATTTTATAGTAAGGTGTGTGAACCACAATCCTCTACACGATTAATTCAATGACAAAACAAAATGTAAAACGAAAATATAAAACTTTTGGTGATCCAAAGTGGCCTTAAAATGTGGCAAGTAACTTGCAATATTACAACTAAAAATAAAAAATCCATGTATTATGGTTACCAAGGCTCAATGCTTTGTCGGTGCCTTAGCCATTCTTTTTCGTAAACAAATACAAAATGTTCCGTTTTAGTTCCGCACAATAATGTTTGTTGAGAAATATTAATATAGGTTTGTAAAGATTTAAATATAACCAGTAATGCTTCAGTAATTGTTAACTTTTCAAACAATTTTAATTTGTTTAAATGTTTTTGAGTTAGTCATGAAAGAACGTATTTTATAGACGTTATGAGATCTTCAATCAATAATAACAACCAGATAATTTGTTTCAACAATATTGGAACATGAATTTACAATCACATAATTGAAGATTGAACAAAGCAGTTAAACTCTCAAAAGTCGACCAAGTTGTATTCTTATACAAAAACAACTGAAAATTACTGGCAATCGAATTTAGGGAAGTAATATCGTGAACAAGAATCATCTTGTAAACAAAAGGAAGTACTTTCATCGTCAAAATATTACTTCAAAAACGAATAATCTCAATTATTTACTATTGGATGTTATAATTTTAATCACCATTTGTTTGCTATTTGCAATATCATAAAATTGTAGACCATAACAGTTGAAAAATCGCTTGCACGAATCAATTGAAAATTTCATTAATTTTTCAAAAACAACAGAATCCAAAATCAATTCAGAATTTCATTTTAAAAGTTATTTTCAACTTTGTTATTTCATTTCGACGAAATGTGTCTGTACTTGCGCGTGAAAAGTGAGGCTGCACTAAAGAAATAAATATCCGAATTACGAAAGTTAAAGTGTGTCAATAATTTTTTTACATTCACATCATTCATCATCATCACATTCATCATCATTCATTTTGCGATTAAAATGCGCAAGATACGAAAGAAGGTTATTAAACAAAAATTATGCCCCAAAAAAGATCTACAAATGTGTTATTAACTAATTTTTGATATAACGAGTAGTTTTTGGTTTGACCGTTAAAAAACAACATTGAAAATGAAAAAATTAAATTTTTTGACAAATGACACAAGATACGAAGAAAATGAATGTACAAAATTTGTTCACACAAAAAGGAGCTACAAATTTGCAGTTAATTATTTTTTGATAGCATACGTAGTTGTTGTTTTAACTGTGAAAAATAAAATAAAAAATTACAAAATAAATTTTTTGGAAAAGGAACGCAAGATACGAAAAAAATTAATAGACAAAAGTTGTTCTCCTGAAAAGATCTATAAATTTAAAAAAAGGTGCTTCAGGTTTCAATCGATTAAAAAACTGCGAATATTATTTTGTACACGATTGAAACCCGAAACACTACTTTTTAATTTATTATAATGAATCATCGTGAAAGCATTAAATCTATCATCCATAAATTTGCTTTAAATAATTTTTTTCATTGAACGCGTAGTCTTTGTTTTAACCGTAAAAAATAACATGAAACATTTTTTTTAATTGTGAAAAACGAGACAAGGAAAGCCAAAAAATTAATATACAAAAGTTGTTCACCCAAAATTAATATAACAAAATTGATTTTTTTTAGGATGCGCACTTTTTTAATTACGAAAACAAGACAATAAAAATAAATTTTATTTTTTTGGTCATGAAAGAAAATAAAGATCACCTAAATTGTTAAACTTTCAAGCCAAAGGACAAATCTTCTATACAAAAATTTATTTTTTAGCCGGGAAATATAATTTTCCAGTAAAAAAGTATGATTTTCAACTGAAAAGGATGTTTACAAAAATATTAACTTTTTAACTAAAGGTTTTCATTTTTATCCATGAAAGATGCAATTTCTACTAAAATAGATGAATTTTTTAATTTAAATGACGAATTTTCCAAGAAATAGTTGAATTTTCATCCAAAAAAGATTTAGGTTTGACTTATCAACATCAAAATATTAGCTTGGAATAAGAAGTGAATTTACTACGAAGATACTCAAATTTTAAACCCAAAAAGATGAGTTTTTAATAAAACAGCTGAATTTTCAATCAAAAAGGATGACTTCTTAACAAAATTCTTCCATCTTCAAACAACTGAAGACGTGAGTATATTCAATCTCTAGAAAATAACTTTTTGTTACAGTTGATGTGAATTATCAGAGTTGACAAGTGGTCAACTTGATGTTGCACATAAGCTTAAATAAGATTCTGTAAGAATATTGACTGAATCGTTATCTTTTTATCTTATTAATCATTGTTTAATTGGATTTCAGTGAAAATTTGTGAATATTCGGAAATATAGATCAACGTACAGCTGTTGTACTGTCGGCGACAAAAACATTGACCTGGAATTGGACTGTCTGTAACATTTCGCACATGGTAAACAAGAAATAAACATGTCGCAAAATAACACTCTCGATCCGTAAAATGAGCTCTCCTCGTTGGTTGCCCTTTAGAAATACGTATGTACCTACGGTCAGTTCAAGCCGTTGTTCATATCTGGCAGAGTGATATTGCAGCTTGTGTGGGATGCATTCCCAAATACCATGTTGAGTGCGCTGAAAAATTGAACAAAAAACCAGATGGCAGATTCTCAAGGTGCTGTAGGTCTAAGCAGAATTCTGCAGTTGATCACAACAGAGAGATAATAAATATTGATCTTGTGAAAGTCCAGTCCTCGGTAGATTCGCTGTCGGATAAAGTTCAAGTACTCTCTGCAAAAATCATTGGAACAAATCCGCGAATAGATTAAATAGATAGATTTTTCAGACTTATCCTCGTCGATGAACTCGAAAGTCGATGATATTGACTCGCGTCTACAGTTCCAGGAAGACAAGTTTATTTCACTTGAGAATAAATTGGAGCAGACAACAGCAGTGGGAAACCACGACGTAAACTGCAATAAGACATGCTTGGCTGAGATGGAACGGCGAGAAGTATGTAAGAAAAACGTAATTTTATTTATTGTTTCTGAACCAGACTCTACGAAGAGTGACACTAGTGACTTGAAATTGACCTTTGAGATGTTAATCAAACTAACATATGTTAATCTTGAAGAAGATATTAAGATAATACGCATAGGAAAACGCTCTAGTGTTAACACGGCACCTAGGCAAATAAAAATAATGTTCCAGCGACAGGAAATAGCAGATGGGATACTTCGGATGTTCATCGAAAAACGCGAATCACAGGAGGATCAAGGTATACCTCGGGAGATAAGAATTTCAAAAGACGGAACCCCAATGCAGCTTCTTCTGTACCAAGTAACCAAGAAAATTGACAACAATCAGAAAGCCAAGGGAGAACTAATCTGAAGCTCATTCACAGAAACGGAGCTTCAGGGATTATCACCGGAAAGAATCAGACGAAGCATATACGACTTCAATAATAAATTCAGAGGTTATTAATTGTAAAAAAGAATGAGTACTTTATTTTTAGAATGAGAGGGGCTTAAATACAAAATTTGTAATTTCGTTAACTTCTGACGAACTCTTCTCTTACAACATTTTTATTTTTACCGAAACATGGCTTAAGCCAGAAATAGACTCAACAGAATTCCGAAACGATACGAATTTATTTAGAGATGATACAGGTCACAGAATGTGTGAGAGTACTTATTACTTTGGATATAAAACTTCTATGTTCTCAGTCCTGATCCCTACTGTTACTCGATTTACTGAGATTGATATTGTTGGGGTAATATTCTACCAAAATGGAGAGTATCTTATAGTATCTTAGAGTATGTCATGTGTAGAGGAGATCGTTAGAATTACAAATTAATTATCATTGATGATTTCAATTTACCGCGATATGAAAACTTTTTCGAAAGTGGTACCCAAGATAAGAAATCTTTACTACTATCTTCTTTTTTGCAATATTTTGAATTACAACAGTTAAATAAAACTTTAAATAAGACATCAAAAAACTATGTGTGGACTTCAATATGCTTTTTGAGAGGCATGTTCCGAAATTCATTAACTATAAAACGGATACAAAATACCCGAAGTGGTTTACGAAAGAAATCATAAAAGACATAGCACTAGAAAATATATATGAGAAACATTATGATTTTACAATAGATCCTGATTATGCTAATACGTTAACAGAGCTTAAAAACAAAATCAAGATGTGCCTTAAATCCTCTCGTAAGTTGTATAACGAAAACACTGAGGAATAAATCAGAACTAGACCTTCCTTATTTTCGTCTTGCAAAAATAACTGGAAAGGTACATCCAGGATTCCGGGCATAATGAGATACGAGCGGGATGAATTTACGGACCATATTCACATTGTTGACGCTTTCGCTATATTTTTCTGTAAAGTCTATAATCCTACTACCCTGCTGCCACCAGATTGAGAGGACGGACCTCTGGTCCGGACAAAATCTCTTGTATACTTATCAAGACTCGCTCAAATTTTGTGGTCTCTCAATTAAAAAGTTATTTCAATCTATCTCTACGAAATCGCTATTTTCCGAAAATGTGGAAAACTGCTCGAATTTGCACAGTCTTGGAAAAAGGTGACAAGTCGGAAGTAGATAATTACAGTCCCATAGCTTAATCTTGCGGATTATCAAAGACCTGCGAGATTTGTATTTACAATGTAATATTAACCGCAGTACGTAAAGAATTATATCCGCAGCGGCAAGGAATTGTTCCGCGTGGATCCACAATTACAAATCTACTATGTTTTACTCAGCTTGTTAGGTCTCAAGTAATTAAATATAACCAGGTTGATGTTATACAGACGGATCTCACGACGGCATTTAATAAAGTTGATCACGAGATATTACGTAATGCTCTAATATCTATTGACTTTAGCCATGTTATAAATGGACAAAGCTTGAGTACGGCTCAATATTATGTTCACCTTACTTTCTGAAATGCATTGACTCCACAGAAGGTTGCCAAAGAAATTTTTTTCAAATATTTGCATTGGACAGAAAATGGCACATATCCACCACCTGGATCTGATATATCCACGATTAGGAATAGATTCAATGTTACTACTCTGGAGTAGAGGAGAGCCTGCACAAGTATTTTATTTTTATTTAAAGTAATTGGAGGCATAATAGACTGTCCTGAAATCCTACAGATCATTTTTTCGTTTCTCAAAAGTAATGTGGCACCTGATGATTTCATGCAAAATAAAGAACAAATTTGTTATATCTCTAGAAACCTTTTGCAATGTGGTACTGGATTTTTTCTCACAAACTGAAGCTCAACTTCAGCAAAAATATATGCGTAATGGTGCAGTCTTTTTATACTATTATACTGATCATACCTTGTATGTACATCTCATCACATATTTATATAACAACGCTGTAACTCTGTAATTGGTGTAAAACTGTTGAGCTCAAATAAACTGTATATGAATATGAATTTGCGAATTTCGAATAATTACGTGCATGAATTAGGCCCCTCCGCCCGCCCCTGCTCGTAACATATTGTAACAAAATCTGTGGACCCATACCCTACCAAGCTGTTACGTAAGTTAAGTGCATTCCCTATTATATCTCAAATACACAAGCGCAAAGGCTCATTCACGTCGCTGTATTTCCATTTTCAAATAATAAAGAAAATAAACTATTAAAAAATCTATAATAACACATTTTTTAATAATAAGTATTCTAGAAATATTTAAAGCGAGTTAAATAATTTATTATATGATTAGTTTTAGTGAGTAAAATCTGTTTACAAACATTCTTATTTTTGTAATTTGAATATTTTTATGGATGCCAAGGTTTTTACGAATACGGAAATCTTCTTTGTCCCAACAAATTTTTACAATCTTTTATTTGCTGATCCACACGTAAGACTTGTCTGATAGGTGCTTGTTATTCAAATATTAGTCGACACATACTGTTCCATTTCAATTAGTAATACTAAAAAGAGATTTTTTAATATTACGAGATGAAAGTTATTTTATTTCAAACGCTATGAATTTTCAACTTTCTAAGCACTGAAAACAGCAGGTATTTATTTTGACATTTTTTTAATTTACAAAGTAAGAATAAAAGACTGAAGTTTCAGCATTTTTAAATTAAGCTCTGAAGGGTAAAACTATTTTTGATTTTTTTTTTCAGATTAAACATAGCAATTTTTGCACTTTATTTTGATCTCAAAGAATTGCTGCGGTTTCTTTATTTAGGAAATTCAAGTTAAAAAAATTAGACAATTACTTTCATTGATGAATTTTAGTTAATAATGGCAGCAAATTACCTTGACGGAATCAATCATTCCGAAAAAAATGCGAAGTCTACAACAAATTAGCAAAAAATAGTGATGTGACTTAAACTATTTCTGTGACCAATCACAGAGGTGTCCTTCCACCCTCCATGGGACAATGGAAAGTGTGACCTACATCATTGGTACATATCCAAAAAAAAATTATACAACAATTTTATTTAAAAAACAAGCACCTTCTCTCGTATTATTTTTATCTTCGAAACTTGCAAGTTCAGGTGAACAAATTTCATACCTTGGTCTGATTTATGAATCATGCTCACAGAAAAAGTTAAATAAACGGTCACCAACTACAAATATTCGCTAAATATATTTAAATTGTATAAATGATCTAAAGAACTGTATGAGCGTTCCCAAATCTCTTGACGTATTTGGAAATTTTTTCAGTAATTTAGAATATCCTGATATCCTTTAAAATTACAAAACCTGATTAGCTATCTCCTCGGGTCATTAAATCAGGTGCAATTTATTATAGCTGGACAATGCAATATAAGAAACTATAATCAACCTTCTGAACGAAATGTATAAATCTATTCCTACTCTGAAGAATTTTGTACCAGGGATGTCGAAATACCCAGTTTTTCTCGAAAACTAAGCGAGGAACTTCTAGAGAAACTTTTATCCTTTGCCGAACTTTTTCCTAATTGCTTCTTGCCAGAATAGCAATTTATTCTACTGAATAAAACCTTGCTTTCTCGATCGAAAGATTATTGTCGACAATTTTGTCACATCCTATTTCTCAATAACTTAATTATTGTTGAGTATTATTATTTGTTTCATATTACTATCATTATTTGTTGACGGTTTTAGGCATTAATAAATAGTATTTGTCAAAAAATATTTAAACGGTATAAGAATTTGTAAAACTGTAAAATAGAATTCGGCAAGTCATTCTAAAATATTATCATATATGATATGAGAAGGGAGTGGTGAAACATAAGTTGATATATAACTTTAAATCAACTAATGATGCCACACGCAGAGCTGTCTTCATTGAAACAATAATTACTGTTAAATTAATAATTGTATAGTCCGAATTGATTCCCAAAATGAAGAACCCGAGACAATCACACAGTAAGCCTACTTACCGAAATACAATAGACTGCGAATAGGATGAGAATATATGGATGAGAAAATGATTATTAGATACATTGCTAACCAAATTTCTCATCAACACAGTAATCAATTTATCCCCTATTTGCTAAAACTGGGGGTTGATTATACACAAGTAACAATATGTCTGACGCAATTCCGCTCCTATTTCAATTTTTATTCTTTTCCAAACTCAACTGGAGTTTGTCTGAAATTAATACAAGTTCGAAAAAATTTAAGAATTTCAATTGCATTAATCGTATTATTTATATATGTTTATTGTGACCTAAATATATCAATGACAGGCATTTGCGGTTTAAATTCACGGTTAGTAGTTGAATGGTTCGCACATAATATTTATACTATGGCACCAGTTTGCTGATAGTTTCTACTGCTATATATGAACTTCGCTGAAATAGTTAGTTAGCTGATTAAACAGTTTTACTATACGCCGACAAAACAGCGATCAAGACAATGTTTCTGGTACTACACTAGCAAACGAAAAAGTCCTTGCATATGTATAATATCGATTAAAATCAGTTTCTGTTGCATGAAAGCGCGTCGCATTTTGTAAGATAGTATACTAAATAAAACCTTTCCAGTATCGTACCCGAATAATGTTTTCGGAATATTGCGGGTCCAGCTTTTAATGAATTTCCTAGAGCAATCTTCCCAACGTGTCCTCTCAGCTTTTTCTCATAATTTTGCCACTCGAAGTTCATGATATACCAAGATACTTTAAAAAAGAAAATTGATACTTTGTTTCTTTTTGCGGAGTTGAGTTGACAGCACGATTCTCCTATTGATGGAACCCCTACTTCTGTTGATTTTTGTGGTCTCTCATCATCTACTTCTAACGTACAACGTTCTTCTGCCAGGTACCGTTCTCCTTCTACCGAGCTTTCTCTCCGTGCCAGGTCTAGGTCTCCTGTTCCCTCCTTGCCACCTACCCGGCTTCCTTTTTCTAACGTACTTGGATACAGACTTGACCAACTTACATTTATTCGACTTTATCCTACTGCAAATCTGCACCGGCAATTCAAATTTCAAAAATACACTTTTACTGCAGATAAACCACTTTATATGTATTTATTTATCAATAAAAATATTAGATATGGGGACCTGCCAACCAGATATGGGGACTTGCCAAAAAATTGTATTATCAACATTTGATGGTGACGTTCATGCAATATTGGAAGGGCAAAAATTAACATGAAAAGCGGCCTGGTTACCCCGTTTTCCGAAACTGAAATCAAGGAAGCGCCAGTAGGCGCTAAACGCAAAATCATCGCTAATTATATAGCTCATTGTACAATCGACAATCGTCTACAGCAGTAACTTAATTAGAAAACAAATTTATCACAAAATATAACACTTTAGTAGTCCGAAGTCGTATTAAAATGTTGCAAGTAATTTGCGATATTACAAATAATATTAAAAACGCAATATATTATGGTTACCAGAGCTTAAATCTTTTTTTAATGGTATTCTGTTTCGTGAGCTAATAAAAAAGGCCCGTTTTTGTTCTCGACAAAACTTTTTTTAGAGAAAAAATATTACAGGTTTATGTCAATTTACCTATAATAATTTTCCTATGGAGAATCCAGCCTAATGTAGATAGGGTCAAATTCTACTGCTATAGATCAACTTTCCTGCAATAGTTAATTAGCTGTTCATTAGCTGCAACATTTTTACCATGCGCCGACAAAAGTACGATCAAGACAATTTTTCTACCACAGCAAACGAAAAAATTCCTCCACTGTGTCTACTTTCAATTGAAATCAGTTTATTGAGTAAATAGTTTGTAATACTACCATTATTGTGCGGAAAATAAAGAAAGCTATAATTCGCAAAAATCAAACTAAATATTCAAAACTGATTATTGCTATCTGAATAGATAAATTAATCTTGAAAGAATTCTTATTCTGAATCATAAAACAAGGCGTTCAAATAGGACAGTACTTAAAATTGTAATATTTGCAATATTTGTGCACACTACGACGAAGAGCATTTACAAATATGATATTGTACCACAAGACCATGAAGTAGGCATTTTTACAAGTGCGAAGTTGGCTGCACGAGTCAGAGAGGAGCCAGAAACGACAGTGAATTTATAAAGTATGAAAAATTCAAGGTATCCAAAGATTTTTTGAAGAAATAGAAAAGTTTCCACGTACAATCCTCTTGGGAGCAACCACCATCTATGGAAATGACACTGATTCTCTGTAGAATAGCGGTAAATTACACCTACCGCACGTTTTACGAGCGTGAAAAGGAGGAGAGGAATCGAGAATTACATGGAAGCTGCGGCGATTGTACCCAAAAAATTCGGTTGACATAAGTGTCCTTGTGATCAATGCTCTGCAAGGTACAAAACTATTACTGGTTCGTAACCGCAAAGCCATACCCGCTTGCCAAAAAAATGCCAAGGCAATCATGGTCGTGCTACGTGACATAGGTGTGATTTGCATGATAGGCGTGATTATTTGCCAAGTATATCCCAGAACCAAATTTGAATATTTTCAAAACAGGCACTTTCTCCACTTCTCCATCCCAAAAAAGAGCTTTCGTTTTCCTCTTCGTGAGCCTTATTTGCGGGAACATGACAAATGAGATGCAACAAAAATGGTCCCACTGTTTATCTGCAAACACTTTCAAGCTTGAATATAATCTACGAGATAAGTATTGTATGATACGTCTAATAAAGCAATATAATGAACACTAGTTACACTATGAACCAAGTTCATCTTCACCGAAGTAATCAGTGTTGTTTCTAATTGCAAAAAATTTGGCTTGCTTATACTCTGGTGTGGGAGAGTATTTGAACTTTTATTTTCAAAATTCCCTAATTTTTCTCGTACTTATGTTGAGTTTTTTTAAATGTACGAAGTAAGACTAAAATACTCATTCAGGAAAACTGTAAGATACACAAAAATTAGCAAAAAATAGTCAAGGGACTTAAACTGTTTCTGTGGCCAATCACAGAAGTATCATGTCACCGTCCACAGAACCCGCAACATTGTTCCACGTGCAAAAAAAAATATTTTACAATTTTATCAAAAAACAAATACTTTTTCCCGTAATATTTTTTATCTTTGAAATTTAAAATTTGATATCACCAGATTTCATTCTTTGGACTAATTTATGAAATGTAAATCTAAATATCACAGAAGGAGTAGCTGGAATATAACCCATAAACTAACTTCTTTATGAACTCAGTAATCAGTGATTTTCCTCATTTCAAAAGATGTGGATCGTTCATACTCTGGTCTTTACCTTGATTGTCATCCTTAATTCTATTGGTAATGATAATATTCTACTATACCAATAATTTTAAAAACGCTTTTCAGCTTTCCGCAAATAACAAATTGTCCGACACGACGAAATTCGTATTCTATCTCAATTGCGATTCTTTTCGAAACTTTATTTGAGTTGTCCAAAATAAATAAGAATTTAATCTGAATTCATCCCGGCGGAATTCAGAATTTGTGTGTTATAAAAAATAGAATTTGAATGACGTATTTCAAAATCTTTAAAATAATTTGTAATATCTTCAAATCCTTTGAAATTTACAAAATTCAGTGAACAACTACTCAAGCCATTATATCAGATGCAATTTATTATATTTGGACATCGAAATATAAGAAACTAATGTTTTTTCTTGCGGCATACTCTCAAATATTAGGGCCCAAAAACTATGCAGATTTCCTGAATTTATGGATTTTTCAATAGAATGGAAAATGAAAACGATTACTACATTATTGAGAAACATATACGCTATAGTTCTAAATGATTTTTAAAAAAATCGGTTGACATTCAGCTTTTTATCGGAGCGCTACGCAAAAGAATCGCTTTATTTTTCTCAGGCTCGCCTCGGTCGAGGTGATAAAACTTCGTTTCTTGGACTTAATTATGAAATATAAATATAAATATCTCATGAGTACAAACTTGAATAAAAATTAATGAGATAGCAATTCACACCATGTATAAATTCTACTAAGACAAACAATATACATTAGACACATTGTTTACCAAATACCTCATTAACTCACTGATCAGTTTATCCCGCATTTTCTAAAAGTGGAGATCGATTATACACTGCGCTTTACCTTAAGGGCCATCTTTAATCCTGTTAGCAAAGATAATACTATAACATATCTGTAATTTTGAAAACGTTTTTAAGCTTTTCACAAATAGAAATTTGTCTCACGTAATCCTCATCCTATTTTGATTGTATTGTTTTCCAAACTCTACTTGAATTTGTCTGACATGAATACGAATTTAATCTGAATTCATTCCGGGGAAACCCAAAATGTTTGCGTTATGCAAAATGGAATCCGAAAAACACTGATTTGACATTTATCCAAATTTCAGAACCATGAAGAATATTAATTTAAAGAAGAAACATATATTTCGCATTGTTAGTCCGAATCATGCTTACAGATCGGCGCCGTACGAAAGCCATTACCAAAACTTGGTTTTTGGCTATACTCAATTTGGTACACCCACAACCTTAGAGAATTTGAATTGGGTTGAGCGTATTATTCATATATGTTTATTGTACCATGAAAAGATCAATCACAGATATATCCGATTTAAGTTCAGGTTTTGTAGTTGAATGGTTCGCACATATTTTTTATACTACGGGACCAGTGTACGTTTGCTTAAAAGCGAATTTCCACGTTCCTACCCGAATCATATTTCCTGAATATTGCGGGTTCAGCTTTTAATAAATTCCCTAGAGTAATCTTCCCTGCATGCCCACTCAGCATTTTCTCTCAAGTTTGCCGCTAGAAGTACATGTTATCCAAAAATAATGCTTAAAAAAAATTATACTTTGTTTCATTTTACAGAGTTAAGCTCACAGCACGATTTTCCTCCTGGTGACGTCCCTATTTCTGCTGTTCGTCCTGACGGCTCACCTTCTACTTCTGACGAACAACATTCTCCTGCCAGGCATCTTCCTCCTGCTGAGCCTCTTGTTCGTGCCAGGTCCCGTTCTCCTTCTACCGAACTTTCTCTCCGTGTCAGGTGCACGTCCCCGCCTGCCCACTCGCCACCTGCCAGGCTTCCCTTTTCAAACGTACTTGGACATGGACTTGACCAACTTCCATTTATCCGGCTCACTCCTACTAGAAATTCGAACCGACAATTCGAACTTCGAAGATACACTTTTCCTGCGGATAAACCAGTTAAAATACTTGTAGGTCACGGACAGTATGCGTCTATGCCAAGCCAAGAACAAATTGTATTGTCAACATTTGATGGTGACGTATTTGCGATATTGGAGAGTAATAACAGTTTTGCTGGAATATATTCATACCTTCCTTATTACGGTCACGCAAGGGCAAAAATAAACATAGAAAGCGGCAGGATTATGCGGTTGACCGATAATGAAATGGCTGAAACTCCTGTAGGCGCCCGACGCAAAATTGTCCTCAATTTCAAAGTAGAATGTGTAAACCACAATCCTCTTCATCATTAATCCAATGACAAAAAAAACTGTAAACTGAAAATATAAAAATTTTTCTGATATGGAAGTCGCAATAAAATGTGGCCAGTAACTTGCAATATCACAAATAATAATAAAAAGTCCATGTATTATGGTTACCAAGGGTTTAATGTTTTGTCGAAGCGTCAATCATTCTTTTTCGTAAGCAACTACAAAAAGATCCGTTTTAGTTCCGAACCAAAATGTTTTTTGAGAAAAATCATGATAGGGTTGTAAAGATTTGAATATACCCAGTAATGTTTCAGTAATTTTTAATTGTCTAAATAATTTGTTTATATGCTTTGAAGTTATGCATGAAATAAATGTATTTTATAGACGTTATGAGTTCTTTAATCAATGATAACAATACGATGGTTTTTTTAACAATTTTAAAATTCATCAAATAATACGTGTTTGGTTTCAATATTTTCAAGTACTAGTTTGTTTTATAAGAATACTCGTGATTGTTTTAAAAATTCCAATTGTTGCAACAATTTTCAGTTGTTTAAAAATTTTATTTCCGCTATTTTTCGAAAAAATTAAATGTTCTTAGGTACTTGAGATTGTAATTGTTTGAAAAATGAATTTTATGTTATACATTTCATGTGTTTTTTATCGGCAGAAAGGACAAAATACGTGTTTTTCATTTCTCCTACAGATTTAATTTGTATTTAAGTTATCTGTTTGTATTCCAGGAACGCTATTAATAAATTTTATAGAAAAATTTCAATTATCTATATTTATTATCAAAGCAATATTATAAAATAAATTAGTAACTAAAAAATTACAAACTTTCGTGAAATATCAAAAACAAAATATTGAAGCGACATAAAATCGTGTAGGCAATTTGAATTCGTTAAAATAATAAAGAGTATTGTCAGAAAACAAATTACTACTCAAAAATGTTAAAATCTGTCAACAATTTTGTGAGATTAAACGTTTCGCCTGCCGTTTCTAGGTTAATTACATACTTGAACAAACGCGTAATCGTTTATTAATTGTAAAATTATTTGAACAAATTATTCAATTGTTATTATTGATGAAAGAACTTACAACGTTTAGAAAATACGTTAATTTTGAAACTAATTTAAAACACGAATGTTCAAACAAATTAGAATTGTGGTACCAATTCAATTGAATGATTTACGAACTTTTAACCAAAAAGTTGAATTTTAAACCAAGGAGATTAATTTTCTATGGAAAAAGACGATTTTTCAACAAAATACGTGAATGTTTAATCAAATAGTTCCATTTTTCACAAAAATATTCTAATTTTCCACCAAAAAGACGAATTTTCAACCAAAAAAGTGCTTTTTAACAGAATTCTTGAGTTTTCTACAAAGACCTATAATTTTTCACGAAATAGTTGAAATTTAAACCAAAATTATAAGTTTTCAACGAATGAGATTAATTTTAGAATATTGATGTCATTTTGTCGATTGATTTGTATTTTTATTCAAAAACAACTGACAATTACTGGCAATCTAATTTAGGGAAGATTAGGTAAAGAGCGATTTTTCCCTGCTGTCAGATGTGCGCGGAATTTATTTTTTGTATAATTCACTTCTAGGATTTTTTGTAATATTTGTAGATGATGTTAATCGTCAAAACATTACTTCAAGGATGAATAATCTACAATATTTACTATTTAATATTATAATCTGATATTCGCACTAACATTTAATTCTCAACATTAACAATTCAGAAATCGCTTGCACAAATCAATTGCAATTTTCGTTACAAATTTTTCTAACACGACAAAATCCAACATCAATTCAGAATTGCGAATTTTCTTCATGAAAGACAACCTTTTCTATTTTTCAAAATGCACATTTTCTTTGAAAACAAATATTTTCAAACAAAGCTCAAAATTGAACTGAATTTCCAAGAAAATAATTAAATTCTTAACAAAATATGTAATTAAATTTTCAGCCTAAAACGATAGATGCTCCACAAAAAAGTGCAATAGTTTATATTTCAATAAAAAAATATGAGATTCCATTCAAACAAATTAATTTTGTAACCAAAAAGACGAATTTTCAACGAATAAAGATTTTTTGGTCATAAGAAAAAAAAAGATCACCTAAATTGTTGAAATTTCAAGCCAAAAAACGAATCTTCCATACAAAAATTTAATTTTCAGCTAGAAAATATGAATTATCAGCAAAAAAATTAATTTTTAACAAAAGATATAAACCTTCATTCAAAAAATATAACAAATTTTCAGTTATAGCAAAGAAAACGAATGTTCAATAAAACAGCTGTATTTTCAACAGAAAAGGATGACTTTCTTAAAAAATTGTTGAATTTTCATTGAAAGAAGATTTCAGGTGACCTTTTAATACCAAAGTATAAATTTCAATGACAAAGTACATTTTCAACGAAAAAAAGTTCGATTTTCAAACAAAAAGACGAATTCTTAACCAAAAGGAATGATTTTTTAATCAAATTATTGAATTTTCAAACAAATAATCAAATTTGTAACTAAAAGGCGAGCTAAAAGGTCATCTTTAGGAGGAAGCAACTGCAAAAAAATGCAAAGCAAATAAATTACTAACTGAAATATTACAACAGGGTTACCGCAAAACTTCATTTTGAAAATTCCCTCATTTTTCCTTGACCTATTTTCGATTTGCCCTTACCATTAATATACAAATAACAGAATCTTGAACTTGTTACAGTTTTAACCTTCAATCTTTTATAAACGGAATTAAACAATTTCAAATTAAAATTATAAAACTTCAAATTTGGTTTCTTGACATTTATTTTAAGTTATAGATATTGCTTGAATTTTGCAACATTTTCTTCAAAATCCTTGACTTTTCCATGACCAATAAAAAAAACAATAAAGAAATAGCAGTAAATACACGAGCGCAAAGGGTCCTTCACGCTGCTGCATTTTTGTTTTCCAATAATAGAAACAAAAGCTATTGAAAAATCTATAATAACAAATTTTTTATTGCTAAGTGCTCTCAAAATATTGAAAACAAGTTGAACAACTTATTATATGATCAATTCTTAGGAGTAAAATGTGTTCAATTACATTCCTCATTTCGCAATATGAATATTATTATGGATGCCAATTCTTTTACGTATATGAAAATCTTATTTGTCTCCACTAATTCTTACAACTTACAAGTAATATTTTTTAATCTTCAATTGAATATCATTCATATTTCAGAAACTTACGTGTACAACTGATGATTTAAAAATTCTAAAATTTCAAACGCCTAGAGATTGTCTAATATTGCGAAATAAAATTTATTTAATTTCAAATGTATTTATTTGAAATTCTTTGAGCACAAAAAGAGGAAGTATTTTTTTTACATTTTTGAATGTACGAAGTAAGACTAAAAGACTTGAGTTTGAGCATTTTCAAATTAAATTCTGAAGGTTGGAACAACTTTAAAATAACTGGCTTTTTTATATTAAATAAGAAACTTTTTCTGATTTTTTTCAATTTCCAACGAACGCTTAGCTTTCTTTACTTAGCGAGCTTGATGTTAAAAAATGAAAATATTACTTTTACCATGATACTTTATTTTAATTGAGATTGGGTCTAAATCATGACAACCCCCGGAAAGCCAAATTAGCGACATCTGTCGTCCAGAAAAAATGTAAAATCCACAACAAATTATGAAAAAATAGTGCAGTGACTTGAATTATTTCTGTGACTAATTACGAAGGCGTCGTTTCACCCTTCACGGAAGGATGGAAAGGAATAAGGGTGTGATCCAAATCATAGTTCCACGTTCAAGAAAAAATTATTTAACAATTTTATTTGAAAACAAATACTTTTGCTCGTAATATTTGTTATCTTTGCAACTTACAAGTTGAGGCAACCAGATTTCTTTCTTTTGAGTGATTTATAAAATGTAAATCTGAGTATCTCAGAAGAACCGGCTGGGATATACTCCATGAGATAAGAATGATATAATACATCAAATGAAGCAATATAATGAGCACTAGTTACACTGTGAACCAAATTCTTTATCAACGCGGTAATCAGTGATTCCCCCAATTGAAAGAGATGTGGGTCATTTATACTCGGGTCATTACCTTGATGGTCATTCTTAATTCAATTGGTAATTATAATACTCTAATATACCAATAATTTCAAAAGAGAGAAAATGTCTATTGATACGAAATTTGTCCTCCTTTGAGAACCAGAAATTATATTGAGTTAAAGTAGAAGCAAATATTCTTCTCCTCACTTCAAATTATGCTTACAGAAAAAATTAAAGGAAAAGCTACTAGGTGAAAATATCCGCTAAATATCTTTGAATAGTAAAAATCATCTAAAGAACGGTGTAGTCGCTCCCAAATCTCTCAACATATTTCAAAATTTCAACAATAATTTGGAATATCTTCAAATCCTTTGAAATTTCAAAAGTTGAGTGGCTAACTACTCGGGTCATCATATCAAATGCAATTTATTATAGCTGGATAATTTAATATAAGAAACTATGCAGATTTGCTAAATTTATGGATTTATCAAAACACAATAAAATTACAAAAAGAAATGATCACTTGTAGTAATAGATTGCAACTGCATTACAGATGATGCACTTTGTAAATTCAAGATAGATAGCAAAACTGCTCAGATTTACATGACGTACTATTGAAGAAAATGTGTCAATTTATTTCTATTCTAAAATGTACAGCCTCCATGAATTATCACCCTATCTGGTTTTATAATACAATTAAAAACAATAATAAATCAAAGACAAATTCAGCATGGTTCCGTTGCAATGACTTCATGCCAATGCTGCGAACACCAAGACTATTTTTCATGCTTCTATATATGGGATGTCGAAATACCCAGTTTTTCTCGCAAACTAAGCGAGATATGAAACAAAGTTTAGAGAGAAAAATAGTTTTTTGAAGAAATTGTGACAAAGAGACCTCTTTAGTAATTTTTAATCTTACTACATTTTCATGAATAACTTGATTCATCTACATATTTGGTTTCATTTTTTATATTTCGAAAGTTCTTTTTTATTGCAAAAAATTTGAAACAAACCAAAACTTCTCTTAGGGAAACTTTTATTATTGGCGTATTTGCATTAGTAATTTGATGACGCATCTTTTTCTCTCTATAGAAAAAGTTGTGGCCATTTTAGTTTGTGAATTATTTATAAAAAACTGTTTCTAACTTGAAAGAATATTTCGCCTTTTTCACTTCAACTGGCGACGAAACCGGAAGTTGAAAGAAAATTTTGATAAAATTTATAAGAAGTATGCATTTACATCTCCTGCGACCGATGATATTATCTAAGGTTCAATATGTTTGTCAGAAAAAAAGTTAATAATTTTTTTTTGAGGTACTGCACAATTCGTGCATAAATAATATCGATCGTTTCGGGAGTCGAGCGAATTTTGAGAAAGCTTAAACCCTCAGCGAATAAGTTGGTCAGCAAAATTCAGAGAAGTTTTCTGGAGAGTATTACATCAATTAAATTAGAAATTAACAAACTGCTCAGAGTACTTCAGAGATTTTTTAATTCAAGTACAATAAAATATGGATAATCATGGTTCATATGCATTTTGTTTCTTCTTGATTAAAAGATCTAAATGTTGCCAATTCTAGAGACGTGAGCTTCGTAAAAGTATTAAAAATGAAGAATCTGTATCTGTTTCCTGTCTTGTATCCTGCGTGTCCTCTGTCTTGCCTCTCTTTGTAATCATACCTGCATACAGTTCCTGATTTTTTTACCCACAAACATAATCGATGAAATATTACAAGATATTTTCTTTTTTCAAAGTTATATCTGCATACGTATTATAAAAGACGTGAAGAATAAATGTACTATTGTTTCAAAGAGATAATAATGAGCTTGACTTTGAAAAAAAGTCTTGTTAAATTAACCAGTGAATTGACTTGGAATTATTTTGTGTGTAAAAGTTACAACGAGGATCTTCTGACTTGCCTTCACTTTTTTCTGTTTTACTGAGAAATGAAAAAAAGTTAAGAAATAAAGCAAGAATAAGCAACTTACGAACCTTGATCCATCCTTTGGAAATCGATGATTCTCTCGATTTTCTCTAGCTTATGCAATTATCCGTTTGCGATGCATTCAATTCTAACACTGCAATTCTCAATTTGATGTGCAATGAGACACTCACCCACAATTAGCAAGCCTACTTGCCCAGATATAATAGACTGCAAATAGAACTAATCATATAGCATAAAATTGAAAGCGTTTGACAATAGATAGATGAAAACGCAATTAAATAAGTACATGATAGATAAAACACTAATTGGAATACAAAAACCGGAATATACAGTAAATACATTTCTTACCAAATTCCTCATTACCGGACCAGAAATTACATTCATTCACAGAGGAAGCGGAAATTTCATCGCCTTGGTCCGAATCATGCTTACAAATCGGCTAAAGACAAACGCCATTACCAAAATTCGGTTTTTGGCTATCCTAAATTTGTTACACCCAAAACATTGAAGAATTTAAATTGGATTGATCATATCGTTTATATATGCGGATTATAACATAAAAAATCAATTAGAGACATATCCGATTTCAATTTCGGGTTTGTATCTAAATGGTTCGCACATATTCCTTATACTATGGCACCAGTGTACGTTTGCATATAAGCGAATTTCCAGTACCCTACCCGAATTATGTTTTCTGAAGTATTGTGGGTCCATCTTTTAATAAATTTCCTAAAGCAATCTTCCGTACATGTTCTCTCAGCCTTTCCTCACAATTTTTCCGCCAGAAGTTCATGATATAACAAAATATTTTGAAAAAATTAATACTTTGTTTCTTTTTGCAGAGTTAAGTTCACAGCACGATTCACCTCCTGATGATGCTTCTATTTATAGTGTTCCTCGTGGCAGCTTATCTTTTACTTCTGACGTAAGGCATTGTCCTGACAGGCATTTTCCTCCTGTCAAGCCTCTTCTTCATGCCAGGTCTCGTTCTCCTTGTACCGAGCTTACCCTCCGTGTCAGGTCTAGGTCTCCTCCCGCTCGATCGCCACCTACCAGGCTTCCTTTTCGTAACGTACTCGGATATGGACTTGACCAACTTCCATTTATACGGCTTAGTCCCGTTATAAATTCGAATCGGCAATTTGAACTTCGAAGATACACTTTTTCTGCGGATAAACCAATTAAAATACTTGTGAAACGGGGAAGCTATGGGCCTATGCCAACCCAAGAACAAATTGTATTATCAACATTTGATGGTGACCTCTTCGCAATATTGGGCAGTAATAATCATTATTTTGCTGGAATATATACACACCTTCCTTCTTACGGTCAAGCAAGGGCAAAAATAAACATAGAAAGCGGTAGAATTACCCCATTGACCGATAATGAAATCTCGGAATCTCCAGTAGGCACCCAACGCAGAATCTTCGTTTATTTTACAGTAAGGTGTATAAACCAAAATCCTCTACACCTATAAGTCAATCACAAAAAAAATATAAAATGAAAATAGGAAACTTTTTGTGATCCATAGTCGCTTTAAAATCTTGAAAGTAACTTGAAATGTTACAAATAATAATAAGAAGTCAATGTTTTATGGTTACTAACGTTCAATGTTTTGTCGATGCCTCAGCCATTCTATTTCGTAAACAAAAAAAAATAGTTCCCTTTTAGTTACGCACAATAATATTTGTTGAGAAAAATTATTATAGGTTTGTAAAGATTCAAATACACCTAGTAAAACTACAGTAATCGTTATTTGTTTCAACGATTTCAGCTTGTTTAAATTTGTTGAGTTAGTCATGATATGAACGTCTTTTATAGACGTTATGAGTTCTTCAATAAATAATAGCAATAAGATAATTTGCTCAAACACATTTAAAATGAATTAAGTAATACATGCTTGTTTTTAAAATTTTTTAGTACTAGTTTGTTGTCTAAGAATGCTCGTGATGGTTTTAAAAATTTTAATTATCTTAACAATTTTAATTTGTTTAAAATTGTATTTTCGCTAGTTTTCAAAAGACTAAAAAATGTTTAGGTACTTGAAATTGTAATTGTTTAAGAAATTTATTTTATTTGATACATTTTATGTGTTGTTTATCGGTTGAGAGGACAACATGCGTTTTTTTTCATTTCTTCTACAGATTTAATTTGTATAAGTTATCTAATTATTTTCCAGGAACACTATTAATAAGTTTTGTAAAAAATTGCAATTATGTTTAATTATGTAAAAGTAATATTATAAAACAAAAGTAGTGAATACAAATATTACAAACTTTCGAATAATGGCAAAACCAAAATGTTTAGACAAAATAAAATTGTTAAGGCATTAAACCAAAATCACAATTTTTCAACGAAGAAGAATAATTTCAGAGTATTCATGTCATTTTGTCGATTGCTTTATATTTCTCTACAAAAACAACTAAAAATTACTGGCAATCTAATTATTATTACCTCAAAAACGAATGATCACTAATATTTACTATTTGATGTTATAATTTAAATCAATATTTGTTCGCGATTTTCAATAGCATGAAATTGTGAACAATAACAGTTGAAAAGTCACTTGCACAATTCCCGCATGGAAATGGTTACTATGGTCAAAACACATGGGAAATTACGAAATGCAATGGCAAAAAGGTTTAAGTCAATTTTATGTCGAATTGTGTCAATTATATTGCTGTAAGTTCGTCCGACTTCAGGCCAACTATTTTACTCTGGATGCGAATTTTCATCAGCCCAATGTCAAGCCAACTTTATCGAAGGTCGGTCTAGATACCGAAATGATAAATATCGACCAATTTCGTTTGTCGACCATTGTTCCAACTTATTTTTCCCAGGGTTCGGAATCTTTTAGGTTGGACCTGAGGTTTAAAGGTTCCTTAAGGGTTCGGGTCCTCATTGGACGCTTTAAATTAAGAGCGAAGGTCTGAACGCGGACCCTTTAATTTCTTAAGAATCCACGTTCAGTACAAACGAAAGTGGTCGATATTTATCATTTCGGTATCTCGACCGACCTTCGAAAAATTTGGCTTGACATTGGGCTGATCAAATTTCGCATCCAAAGTAAAATAGTTGGCCTGAAGTCGGACCAACTTACAGCCATATAATTGACACAATTCGTCATAAAATTGACTTAAAACTTTTTTCCAATGCATCTTGTATTTTCCCATGGTTGAACCCTGGGACTCGGACCCAAGCCATACTTCAAACATAAACGGAGAAAAATAGAAATTTAGTTGGGCCATCTAGATGTGCAGACAGACTATATTGAAGGGTTAACTATAGGACAGTCCTTAAAGATGGCTAAAGTGACTATCTCTAGAAGGTAGAAACAAGAGGTTCAAATCGATCATCTCAGAGTTTCGACTTGGTCATCTCGAACGGTCGAATCAAGCGTCAGAGAGTCGAACCGATTATCAGAGAGGGCGGACTGATCATTATAAAGGGTCGAATCGCTCATCATAGAGGGTCGATTTGGTCATATCAGATAGTCGACTTGATCTCCTCGGA
>JAABKJ010002375.1:0-28217 GCA_011634705.1 Andricus grossulariae | reverse complement strand
GTTGTCGTTGTCGTTGTCGTTGTCGTTGTTGTTGTCGTTGTCGTTGTCGTTGTCGTTGTCGTTGTCGTTGTCGTTGTCGTTGTTGTCCGTACAACGGAGAACATTTGAAAGACTAATCAGATTGGATTGTGCTTTGGCATACCATTTTAGTACCATAAAGAAAGATCGAGTTCGTTAACCAGCATTTTTTACCAACGGTTCTGGTTTTAACCACAAAAAAGAATTCCATATAGAACCATAAATTTGTTATTGATTATTTTTTTATATGATGCGTAGTTTTTTAAACGTAAAAAATAATATTTACAAAAATTAAATTTTTGGAAAAATGACACAAGATACAATAACATTTTATTTAACAACATTTTTCACGTCATCATATCTACAAATTTGCTTAAAACCACTTTACGTTAGGACACGTATTTTTTTGTTTGAAATAAGAAATAAGCTAATTAATTGATCGAAAAACGACACAAGATGCAATAAAATGTTTAACAAAAAAATTGTTTTTGTTTTTGATAGGACGCGCACTTTCTTAATCATCTAAACAAGACAATAAAAATACGTCTTTTCCAATATAAATGCATATTATTAATTTGTAATAATATAATTTCATTGAAATAATACATTTTTCAGGGTAGCTGAGAATCAAAATTAATGCAAAATGAAAAGCAAATATTAAAGTAATCATGAAAAATAAAAGCTGTACTTTATCTTGCAATATCTGAATAAGCAGTCCCGGATCGAGGTACATAAATAAATATAAAACACATTTGATATGTAACAAAGTTCGCATTTTAGAAAAAATCAAGTGCGGAGCACTAGATACGTGCTGAGAATGTGTTCGTTAAGGCAGAAGGAGCTTTAACAAAAGAGGATTCACAATCACCAAATTACAGTTTTCGATGCTTTGACCTATAATTTTAAAAGGAGTGTGCACAAATGAAGGGTAAGTATAAAGAACGAGCACGTATGGCGAGATGAATACATTATCGAGCGCGAAGCGTGAAATCCAAAAGACGCGCGCCCCAGGCGCGCTCAATCTTGTGAGCGAAGCAAGCCGCGCGTGTAGCGGGCGATGAGAATGTGAATTTTTGAGGAACATTTTATGATGACTACAAGAACGCTTTATATTATTGGGAAATATTGCTCTAATTTAAGAATTGCATATCTTAGCACTTTATAAGTGACTGCGCATGAAATATTTTTCGTTCAATTTCTGGCCTTGCCATCTTTTAATGTTTTTATATACCTTTTAGTGAATTTATAAATGTTTCAACTTAGGAGTGGATTTTTTTTAATCTTCAAATGGTGATTTCAATTTCACAAAATGAAAATTTTAGAGGCTTAGCAATTTCAATTTTTTCAATTCTACTGATTTTGAATAAACCTCACACTTCAGTGTTAAATTTGAAAGAAAACATTTTTTGATTAAAAATATAGGCCATTTCTAGGTTCATCGAAATTCGAAACTGATATATAAAACTGATATATAAACTGAAAAAAATATTTCGCAAAATATACTCAAAAGGACGTATAAAATTTTGTGGATTTGAATTTTTTATCCTGTTGAAGCTTGGTGAACATTTTTTTCCCTTTGAAAATAAACTTACAGTACTAGCCATGCTCAAATGCATTTTACATTAATTGTTATTAATATATTGCAATTTTGTTTTCACGTATGTATAGTCAAAATATTAATGCATCTATATAATTTATTTCAAATTTTTCGCTCTGTTCAAATAAAAAATGTCGTAATCGAAAGTCAAGCAAGGACAGAGTAGCGCGAAGAAACCGCGGTTTTCATCTTCCCGCGAAGGATATTTTCCAAACCAATTTTTGTACATAAAGAAATGTGGACTTGTTTTAAACGCAATGAAGTAAGCCTCATCATGGTATAAGCTGTGTTTTTGTGCGATTTTCTTTACGAGTAAATTACCAACATGTGCAGCTGTTTTGGAGGGGCCTCGTATCATGAACGGATAGTAATCATATGAGGCAAGTTAAAAAAAATGTATTTCGAAAATTATATTAGGAAGCGATTAGAAAACTTTCTAACATTACTTTTATATATATGTAGTGCTAAAAAATTTTCAAATACTACAAAATAACGAAGAAATTTCCAAGCAAATTAAGTAATCGACAAACTAGATTCGAACAACTATTCAAATTTTCGAAGATGGCGAGAACGTAGTGATAGATACCTGTCAATGAAATTTTATACGACTATAGTATAACCTATCAACATCTTTTAATGGCCATCCTTTTATTAAATTAATAAATTTCTGTATTAGTAACAGAAATAAGAAAAAGAAAATAATTAAAATTTAATTTTGGTGTCTATTTCAATTCTTTGATAAACGTGCAATGATAATGTTTAAAAATGCTCGGAAATTTGCAAGTTCACGACATCTACGCCGACATAAAAATTGAAAAAATCTTTGAATTAACAGCACTATTTTGAAGAACAAATGGCAACGAGAAATCTTAATAAAAATCCCAAAAGTAATTTAATTTTTAATGACAATTTTATGTAAAATTTAATTTAAAAAGGAACTAGTTATTTATTCTTGATATTATTAACGTTTATATATGAAAACACGAGGCCATAGTGAAACATGATTTACCTTTTAGAATTTTTTAACTTCAGCCAAAAAACTTGACACGTGGACTCCCGCTATCAAATAGTCAAAAGTTTACTCAGTACTGCCCGTCGATGATGTTATATCTTTTATCTTTCATATCTCTATATGTCAACCACAAAAGTGATATAATTTTAGTTCCCATAAGTTGATCCCTGGTGGATTATTATAACTAGAATTATTTGTATAATTTTCCATTATTTTTAATCGTTAATAAAAATTACAAAAATAATTATATTACAAATTAAAAGTTTTTTCTGAAATTCGGACAGTAACCAAATTTTACAAGAAAATTGATTTAGTATTTTTGGAATCTCCATAACCATGATCATGCATCATTTGACAATTCTGTTAATTTATAACAATTTTGATATTAAAACAATAGGGAAAGTTTTTTTTAATAATTGGAACTTTCTACATTATTTGCTTATTAAAATAATTTAGGTACTCATTAATAGATCTCAATTTTAAATTGGAAATGTGGTTTCGTATGCACTTCTGAGGCTTTCATAATCTAATAATGAGCATGATCCATAGTTCACAGCAGTTAATTTTCGTAGAATCAAGAAAAATTATAGAGCGGAAAATAAAATATTAAAAAGTTAAACAGAAAAGTTTAAATGAAATTTCTTAACATTTTATATTTGTATCAGTTGTGCCATGAATATTCCCAGAATCTCATCATCATAATTGGTTCTCGTCCTCGCACTTACTTAATTCACTTTCTCTTTTATTGCGAATTTATTAACAAGGCGCGTCGGGTTAACGTATCGGTATTTATTGTTAATTAAGCCAACTATGAGCTTTCTATACTCATTCAATGCCTATACCGGAAATGGTATATTTTTCAATCAAATTTTTAGCTATATTTGAATGCTTTTTTTAGTAACTAATTAATTTTTTTTAATAGAAGTTTCATAAAAAATTCCAAATTTTTAAGTTATTAGAAAATTGAAAGCATTAAGCAACTGAAACACTGGCTTTCTCTATATATTCAAATGTATTGCCTTTATTATCATAGGGATCGATCATAAGTGCCATTGTAAAAAGGCGCGTGCCAAATCTTCAAGAGAGGCTTCAAAAAAGCCACCCGCCGCGGATAATTGCAAAAGAAAGAGACAAACATTTGTTTTCAACCCAGAAGAAGAGACATGGGCCGAGCCATACATGTATTCACTGCGCAAAGATTTTTCGGATGTATCCGTAGTATGTGATTCGAAAATCGAGCTTCCTTGGAAAGACATAGCCCTTCAAACCAAGGGGATGAAAATAAGAGGGGAAGTTGTTATAAGACGAAAATCTCAAAATTCAGACGTAGTAGAAGAAACCATAGAAGGGGACCTAGAAGAAAAAGAATCAAGCGGTGCTATGGCTTTACCATGGAAAGATTTGATTGTCTCGAGTGTTATTCAACCCCAAAGAACAAGCATTGGTATTGAAAGATTACTTCCTAAACTAGAATTTTATTTGCCTAACTGTATTAGGATGGTTCTTATTTATACTTGGTGGAATTTTTTTTTATAGAATTTTTCTGCTCTTACCCCCCAGATTTATTCGAATGCCAAAAAAAGAATGTCCTCCAAAAAGCGAGATCGGTTAATACTTAGAGATCACACAAAGACCATGAAGTTTCCCGTTGATTTAACACGGAAAAAAGTCAACTTTTTGTAAATCTAATATTTAAACGAGATAATATGTCACAAATAATCCCACATTTCAGTATATAATTCAGAATTTGTTAAAGAATAAGAATCAATCATAAATTTCAAGGGTTAATGACTTTAAGCCACTCTTATGGGACCCCAAAAAAACCCCATAAGTGACCAATTTGCATTTTACGTAATGTTGCAGTTTATTAACGCTTTTTGAAATTTTTTTTTCATAAATGATCATTCTTTAATCATTAATCAACCAGTCATTTTAAAAATGAATTTTCAATTGTTTAAACAATTTTAATTTGTTAAAACATTTGTTTTTCAGGCAAGTCGCGAAATGATCGCATTTTCGAGATGTTATGAGTACTTTAAGCAATTATAACAATAAAATAATTCGTTTGAGTAATTGTACAATTATTTAAATAATACGTGTTTGTTCAAGTATATAGTTTCTTTAAAGAAGCAGAAGAGACATTTTATTTCGGCAAATTTTCGACAGATTTTAATATTTTTAAGTAGTAATTTGTTTTCTAAGAATACTTGTAAATGTTTGTACAAATTTAAATTATTTAAACCATTTTTTTCGTTTGAATGTGATATGATGTAAATATAATTGTAAAATTATTAAACCAAACTATGTCATTGTTATAATTGATTAAAGAAATCATAACTTCTAAAAAATATGTTCATTTTGCGACTTACCTGAAAAAACAAATGTTTGAACAATTTAAAATTTCTTAAACCATTGAAAATTAGTTAACAGATGACTGGGTATTCTTAAAGGACCGATTAATGATTATTTATGAAAAAAACTTTCAAAAAGCAATATCAAGTAAAATTCAAATTTGTCACTTATGGGATTTTCTTTGGGGACCCATAACAGTGGCTAAAAGTCATTCACCCTCAAATTTCATGATTGATTCTTATTCTCTGACAAATTCTGAACAATATACTAGAAGAAGAAATTATTTCTCACGTATAATCGCATTTAAATATTTGATTTACAAAACGCTGACTTTTTCCTATGTTAAATAAATGGGAAACTTCACGGTCTTTGCGCGAACCCTAAATATTAACCGATTTCGCTCAATTTTGTAGATTTTTTTGGGCATTTGAACAAAGAGGGGGGGGGATGAGAGCAAATAAATTCGAAAAGTGGAAAATAAGGGCCACCCTAATCTGTATATGTGACGTGAGGCGAGAAAAGGGACCTTATAGGGTTAGCGGGCGAATTTTTCAGTAGAAGCGTTTGAAGAAACGGTGACTTATTTTGAAATCTCTTAAAATCTTTGTATATCCTTGAAATCTTTAGAAATCGGTTACAATCCTTAAACTTCCGTGAAATTGTTCCAAATTATACGAGATCCCTTAAAAACTTTTAAATCCCTTAAAAATTCATTATAATCTTTCAAATCCGTAGGAATCTTTGCAAACCTCTTGAAACCCCTGACAACATATCGAAATCCATTAAAATCTTTTAAAAGTCAATTAAATTCTTTGTAATACCTCAAAATCCTTTATATTATTCGAAAATCTTTTAAAATTCCGTTAAATCTGTTATAATCTCTTTAAATCCCTGAAAGTGTTCGAAATCCCATTAAAATCTCGTGATATCCATGAAGATACTTCGAAATTACAGGAAATCCTCTAAAATCCTTTGAAATCTCGTGACTTATTTAGAAATACACATTTCTAAGGCACGGTCTATGGTTACGGAATTTTCTGTAACGTTAGCCCTGAACGAGCTGCAAAAAGGGTTAGAGTTACGGAAAATTTCGTAGCCGTAGACAGTGCGTATTTCTAAATATCTTAAAATGATTTAAAATCTCTTAAAATCACTTTTTAATCGTTCTTAATTTTTTTAAATCCTTCAAAATCCGTCGAAATCCGTCGGTAACTTTTGAAATCCTATGGAATCCAGTAAAATTTCTGGTAATCTGATTAAACTCCTTGAAATCGCTTACAATCTTTCAAAAGCCCTTGCAAAATTGAGATTCTCTTTGAATCCGTACTAGGTAATTTCTTCAAATACTTGAAATGTTTTTAAATAATTTAAAATCTGAGAAAACTTCTGAAATTCCCTGAGATCTCAGAAAATACCTAAAAAGTTTTGAAAATCTCATTAAATTCCCTTAAATTCTGTGAAATTTTCAGAAATTCCTGAAGATCTCATGAAATCCCTAAAAAAAAACTTGGAAATCTCGTTCAATTCCGTAAAAAAATTGGTAATTCTTTGCAGTATGTTGTAGTCCTTTAAAATACCTTACAATGCCTTGAAATCTGCCGAAATATTTTTAAATCACTGGAAATCTTTCAAATCATTCGATATCCCTGAAAATCTCGTTTACAGTGAAAATAATTGATGATGATGGGCGTCTGAAATGTCAAAAATTATCATCCTTGCGTAATTATGGACATTCTCTAACATCTTTGATTAAAGGATGGGGCGGGGCTGAAGGGGTCTTTCAAAAGATAGTTCGTTTAGAATTGATTGAAGTATGTAACTAACTCTGAGTTTCATCATTGTAGTTCATTTTTCATGCCAGAAATGCTGCCAACTGCAATCAATATCTATAAAATTTTTTTTGGTATAATTTAAACAAATGTTTCGGCCCCGTGCAATTGACATCATTTTTGTATTGTTTTAGGAATAGGTCAATGTGATTCTAGGCTTGAAATTCCATGGGACGCTCTGGTTTTAGATGCACCAGTGACAATAAATCCTATCCCAGAAAAGGAATCCTGCATTCCAGAAGATGTTGAAATTCCTTGGAATGATTTGTTGATACCAAGGAATATACTTATCGAGAGTCAGAAGAAAATTAAACATCCTTCCAATAAATATCCCCCTCGTTCAAATGCGAGCACTCGTCATGGGTGTCCACCTTGCATAAAAGCGAAGAAGTAATGAAGAAAAAGTTGCGTCAAAAATAGACCTCGTCTGATATGAGATTTCAGAAACAAATTTCTTTTATGAAAGGCCCCTGAGTAAAACTAGATTGGAATTTTTTAATATGCATTGTATTGAAATGCAGACGATATTTTTTGTAATGTAAACAAAACTTTTAAAACAATGGTTATTGACTGAATGTTTAAATAAAATTATTCCTTGACGTCCAAATTGTTATATAAAAATTAATTTTTTCTAACCTGAGATATCTGTTCTAGCAGCAGTGGTACTTTCCGGTGTTTCTAAAAATAGTTTAGATATTTAACTTTTTCTTTTTGATTCTCATGGAGGGTTGTTAATTCTGTCGAAGTCCGCAGAATAAGTGCAAAATGAAAACCTAAAAAGTTCTGAAAATCTTGAATTTTTTATTAAATATGCAAAATAAAGAAAAAAATATGCCCGCTGGGCGGGCGCATTCTCATAGCGCGCTGTGCGCGCGACACACAAGTTTGAGCGCGCCTCGGGCGCGAGTCTGTTGGATCTCACGCTTCGCGCTCGGATATTTATTCTTTGCACTTTGAATGCTTGAATGAAACTTTATCAAAAACATCTCTTGTAGATCCAAGTATTTATATGCGTCTTTATATTCGGAATTTTCTTCGTAATTAAGTATAGTTAAAGATTAAGTTGCTTAAAACTCTGTAGGCATTGGTGTACACATTCTCATCGTGACACTCGCGATACGCGCTCGATTTTTGACAGGCATTTTCAAATGTATATTTATTTTCTGAATTACCTTACAGTAACAAAGTAAAATCCTTTCTTCATACATTTTTCCCTATCTCGCGTTGTTATGCTAAAAATAGGATTTTTGTTTTCATATTATTTTTGAGAAATAAAACAAAATATCCTACAAGCCTTCTTTTAGATTTTTTACGTATCTCGCGTCTTTTGGCATAACATTGGAAATTTTAATTTTTGCATATCAATTTCGATATATAAATTACAAACGAGGAGTTCTGTCAAAAAATGGTTCAAAGAAATGTAGGAATTTTTAAACGCTGAAATTCCTCCAAAAACTTTTCCCCATATTTTGCATTGTTGGCTTAAAATTTGAATTTTCAACTTTTTTCACAGTATTTTTGATAAATAAAACAAAAATGACAAGTCTTATCAAAAATGGTTTGAATACATTTTTTAGGACCTTTCAAAAGCTATAATTACTTCCTGAGACTTGTCCCGATATTTTGCATCGTTTGGCTCAAAATTTGAATTTTCGATTTTTTTCGTAGTATTTAAAATAAAAATAAAAAATAAAACAAGAATATCAAGTCTTATAAAGAAATGGTTGAGAGAAAAATGATAGGTCTTTTAAAAAGCTACAATTGTTCTCAAAAACTTGTTTACTTATCTGTCGTCATTTGGCTCGCAAGTTTGAGCGCGCCTATGGTGCGTGACTGTTGGTTCTCGCGCTTCGAGCTCGATTATATGTTAACCTCGCGCTTCGCCCTCGATAATGCATTTACCTCGCGCTACGCCCTCGTTCTTTGTAGTTCCGCCATATTTTTGCACAGACCTTTTAAAATTGAAGGTCAAAGCATGGACAACTGTAATTTGGTGATTATGAATTCTCGTTTGTTAAAGCTCCTTTGACTTTAACGAACACATTCTTATCACGTATCTCGTGCTTCGCACTCGATTTTTTCATTTTGTCACTTAAAGAGTATACCAAAGCCCAATCCAATCTGTCAATTCCTTCGAAAGTTGTCGTGCTTTCATACTAAAAATCTACACACACACACACATACACATACACATACATACAGCCGGCTAGACCCATTCGCTAGATCCTGTTTTTGGGTTCAGAAGGTTTCAAAACATAGACATTTGACAAAAATGGGGGGGAGGGCAAATTTGACACAAACGGTCTCTAATCTGTTAAGTTAATTTGCCGTCCAAGTTAATCTTTAAATTATATTATTATTCTCAAACGAAAAAAATGTCTAAAGAATTTAATTTATATATATAATTAAAAAATAAGGTTAACAACCACCACAGGGTCCCACTGGGAGCAACTGCCATCTAAAAATGACATCGGCTCCCAGTAGGACCGCGGTACATCCCACCCATGGCCACGTCTCACAACCGTGAGATGGGTGGTCACAGGATAGTTTTTAGGGGTTGAAGTTGGTTGCACACATTTGAACAAATCAAGGTGATTATATTAGGCTCATATAAAGTTGATTTTGGATCATTTCGGGGCCAGCGAAACGTTTTGCTGGCCTGGCCATGATGTTTGCCGAATAGGGGGTAGTTTTTAGGGGTTGAAGTTGGTTGCACAAATTTGAACAAATGAAGGCGATTATATTAGGCTCATATAAAGTGGATTTTGGATAATTGTCGGGGCCAGCGATACGTTTTGCTGGCCCGGCCATAATGTTTACCGCCTTGGGTGTAGTTTTTAGGGATTGAACTTGGTTGCACAAATGTGAACAAATCAAGGAGATTATATTCGACTCATATAAAGTTGATTTTGGATAATATCGGGTCCAGGGAAACGTTTCGCTGGCCCGGCCATGATGTTTGTCGCATAGGGGGTAGTTCCTAGGTGTTGAAGTTGGTTGCACAAATTTGAACAAATTAAGGCGATTATATTAGGCTCATATAAAGTTGATTTTGGATAATTGTCGGGGCCAGCGAAACGTTTCGCTTGCCCGGCCATGATGTTTGCCGCAAAGGGGATAGTTCTTAGGGGTTGAAGTTGATTACACAAAATTTAAAAAAATTAAGACGAAAATAATACGTTCATATAAAATTGATTTTGGATAATAATGGGGCCAGCGATACGTTTTGCTGGTCCGGCCATGATGTTTACCGCCTTGGGTGTAGTTTTTAGGGATTGAACTTGGTTGCACAGATGTGAACAAATTAAGGTGATTATATTTGGCTCATATAGTTGATTTTGGATAATGTCGGGTCCAGCGAAACGTTTCGCTGGCCAGGCCATGATGTTTGCCGCATAGGGGATAGTTTTTAGGGATTGAAGTTAGTTGCACAAATGTGAGCAAATTAAGGTGATTATATTTGGCTCATATAAAGCTGATTTCGGATAATTTCGGGGCCAGCGAAACGTTTCGCTGGCCTGGCCATGATGTTTGCCGCATAGGGGGTAGTTTTTAGGGGTTGAAGTTGGTTTCACAAATTAGGACAAATTAAGTCGATTACATTAGGCTCATATAAAGTTGATTTTGGATAATTTCGGGGCCAGCGAAACGTTTCGCTGGCCTGGCCATGATATTTGCCGCATAGGGTGTAGTTTTTAGGGGTTGAAGTTGGTTGCACAAATTTGAAAAAATTAAGGCGATTATATTAGGCTCATATAAAGTTGATTTTGGATAATTTCTGGGCCAGCGAAACGTTTCGCTGGCCCGGCCATGATGTTTGCCGCCTTGGGGGTAGTTTTCAGGGGTTGAAGTTGGTTACACAAAATTTTAAAAAATTAAGACGAAAATAATACGCTCATACAAAGTTGATTTTGGATAATGTCTGGGCCAGCGAAACGTTTCGCTGGCCCGGCCAGTGTTTTTTTGAGTTATGAGCGACTTCCGGTGTTGCACAAATTGTTATTTTGGTTGAACAAATTTGAGCAAATTCTGCACTAAATATTTGGCAAAAAACAAGTTGAATTTGCGTGGGTGGTTGGGCCAGCGAAATGTTCCTCCAAAACACATCTGCCCAGATGTGTTTCATTTATCAGGATATGAGGGTTCAGCACTATCCCAAATCCTGGAATTTGTGTAGATATACTAGAATTTCTGCAGATGGATTGTTTCTTCATCAGGAATTCTCAAAAATCGCTGTAGATATGCTAATTGAGACCTAATTATCTCGAGATTTAATTCCAATTTTTAATAATGATTAGCATAGTTAAATTCCTCTTTTCATTATGAATCCAATGATATAAAAAACTCATTTTTGATAAAAATGCAGTTTTACAGTTTCTTCATCAGGACGGCAGAATGTAAAAACAAAGGCAAAATTTTTGCTTTCAAGGAATTCTATAAAAAGTTCTTTTTCCATTTTTCGATATAGATGTTACTGTCACAATGTAGGAGTGGGGAGGGCTCGACAGATGTTACGTAACATTTTTTAAAGTGTAATCATTTTTTAAAATAATTAAGTAATATAGGAGGGTTCGGACGAGTGAAACATATTATTTATCAGGAATCTCGTAAAGAAAATTTTTTTTTCTAGATATTACTTTTGGCCATCCCAGAGGATTTGAACGTTTTTGAAGTTAAAAAAATTAACATTTCGTCTAGGAGTTCTAAAATAAATTTTATATATTTTATGCCTTGGTAATATATAAAAGTTTGGCCACTCTTGAAATGTTTTGAAACCTTTCAAGATTTCTTAAAATACCTTGAAATCTAAAACCTTCAAAGTTTTTCTTGAATCTGTCATAATCAATTGAAATTACTTGAGATCCTTAGTCCCATTGAAGTCTTCAAAATTTTTTTGCAATCTTTAGAAATCCTCTGAAATTATTTGAAATGTTTAGAAATCATTTGAAACCCTATGAAACCCCTCGACATCTTTGAAGATAACTAGAAATCTTGTGACATCCCTTGAAATATTTTGAAATACTTTGACAATCCTTAAAATATTTTTGTATAGTTTGGGGTATCTCTTGAAATCTTTCGAAATCGTTTGAAACCACTTGAAACCTTTAGAAGTTTTGTATATATTTGTATGTATTGTATTGTATATGTATATGTATATGTATATGTATATGTATATGTATTGTATGTATTTTGTATATATTTTGTATATATTGTATGTATATATTCCGTGAAATATTATGAAACCCATTGAAAACTTGTAAAAAATCGTTAAAATATTTCTGAATCCCTTAAAGTATTCTAAAATTAGTTGAAATCCATAACAAAATTTGGTGAAATACTTTAAAATGCTTTCATAGGCCATGATATCTCAAAATATTTTTGGAATTTCCTTGAAATATTCTTGAATCACTTAAAATTCTTAGCAAATCTGTCCAATTCTTAAAAATGTTTTAAATTTACCAGCAATACTTTTGGAAGTGCTGTGACATCTCTTGAAATATTATGAAATAATTTGTCAATCCTTAAGATCTTTTTAAATACTTTGCAATTTCTAAAAAATCTTTGAAACCCATTGAAACCTCTACAAATATTGTGATATGCCCTGAAATTTTTTGAAATTCAGTGAAAACTCTTTAAATCTCTCAAAACACCTTTAGAATCCATCTCTAGAAATTGTTTGAAATCGCTTCAAAAATTTGTTAATGCTTTGAAATCCCATAACATCGTTTGCATCTCTTAAATTGGTCTTAATCCCTTAAAATTCTTAAAAATTTCTCGAAATCTCTAAAAATCTGGAAAATGACTTGAAATAATTAGCAATGCTCCCTTGAAATGTTTCGAAATACTTCGGAAAAGTCTAAAATTCTTAAAACCATTAAAAACTGAAAGATATCTTCTGAAATCTTTTGAAACTTTATGAAATCTTTGAAATCTCAATATCAGTGTTCAGTCAAAATTCTAATGATCATCCCCTCGGTATTAAAGAATTAACGGCAATGAACACTTTTTTTTATTTCATGAAATTAAGTTTTATTCAAGGAAATATTTTGCCACGATAACGATCACAATGATTAAATTAGCAGTAGTTTAAAAAATTGAAAGTGAATAATTTAATAGCGGATTTCATTGCTAAAAAATCAAATGTATGTAATAAATGGAGCAATTTTAAATCATTTATCACTATTTTTAGATAGGGCAAGTAGAAAAAGCGCACCAAGGGTGCACGCATGATTTTGAAAAATCTCGAAAAAGATGTTTAATTTTGTTGATCGACAATAAAGAGTTTTAGTAAAAAACGGCCTTTATACTAAAAACGCTTAATTTTTGATCCCTTGCAAAATTTCGAAGGAATCGATTAGTATCCTGGGATAGCGTGAAGCCGAAATAAGTTAAAAAAATTTATTAATTGCATAGTGTTGAAAAATCATAAATTTTACTTTTTTCGTTATGTATATAATATTCCCAAGTTTTGAAAAACTTCGATATGTTTTTTTAGTTTGAGTTTATTTAGGAGAATAACTCAGCGGCGGACTGGCGTTGGCGTGGACCCTCAGGGTGACCCTCCCCCTATTGATGTGGCGCCCCTGAGGACACTTGTGCGCCCCCTAGAACAGCTTTGTGTACGAATATATTTTTATAAACAAGGATATTGAATAATTAATGAAGAGCAACCAAAAATCGTCTTATCTCAGTCTTATCTCAGTTTAATTCCTATATACTGCTGAATCAGCTGATCAGTCATTTATAAAGTATTTTTCAGAACAGATATTACATGTTTCTGTCATTCATTGACTCAAAAACTACAATATTCCAAAATCGTAATAATACGTGAAAGAAATCAATTTCTTACCTTACAAAATTAACCGAAAAATGTTAAAGTGTTTTAGGAAAAATATTTGCATCAATTGCTAGAAATATAACCTCTAAACTGCGTTAGTATAAATATATTGCAGATATATTTTGCAAGGTGAAGTTTTGCGAAAATTTTGACCGGATTTGACAAAACTACTAGTTAAAAACTAAAGTTTGGAATGTTCAAATTAACAAAATATATCTTTGTCAACCGAGACTTGTATTCAAATATTCTTTCAGCTCTCTCAATATTTTCTGAATGAACAAAAAGTTTCAGACTTATTATTGAATTTTCTAAACAGTAGAATAATAATTTCGTTCATAACATAAAAATATAATTTAACACAACTTGACACAATCGTTTTAGCAGAATTTGATTAAATTATTTTTCATCAGACTTATTTCATAGATTTTTTAAACTATCGAATGAAAGTATAGCATTGTTTTTCTAAATATTGGACAGTTTGGTTGTTGCATAAGAAATTAAATTTTGAACTTTTCCAGGACATGATGCAGTAAAGTCCAAAGGAATGTACAAATTATTACATTTATAATATTTTATTGTTACGATATGTTGGAAACCCATATTACTTACTGCCGTCCGATCGGCCTCCCTTTTTTTTTGCTCGTCGAAATATTTTTCGGTGCATTTTACTCTTTCAACATAAAAAATTTCGGAATCACCAACAAACTTTTAAGATAATTTATGATCTAAAATTTACTTCAAAAATAAGATTCTGTCACAATACAATTTAAAAATTCACCGAAATTTACATATGTGGAGCGTTTTAGAAAACATTTTTTCTTTTTTATAAAATCCTTAAAATTAAATCAGACATGTATTGACCTCTAAAAATTAATGTTTAAATTTTCTGACCTGAAAATTTTCATTTCTTAAAATGCTATACGAATAGACCTTTTCATCTTGAATATCGAACAACTTCACATGCGGGGAATTTTACATGAATATGCTCTACTTCTCTAGTAACTTTAACATGCATATGCTCTACTATTCTAGGTACCCTGGGTTTATTGCGAAGACTTGATAATGATTATGATTAAAATTACATTCTTGAATTTAAGTCTCATATTCTCTATTTTTAAAGTCAATTGGCAGTACAAATAAACAAATTTTTGGTGCTTAAATGTTTAATTACGAAAAAAAAACTATACGCAAATTTAATCAATAGGTTATGGGTTAAACATGGAATAGGTATATGGTAAACACAGGTTATCCGAACACAATTAGGTATTTTCATTTAATCTCCAGCTAACTTCACTTCGTCGAACGCTGAGGGGAAAACAATGGATCGAAATGCATGGGACTAAATCTTATTTTGATCAAATATCTTCACAAAAATATAATTTTTTCACTATAAGTGTATTTGGAAATTAAATTTTATTTTTCGAAAATTATATAATGAATTGATAAAATGATAATAACTATTATTTATCATGAAGATATTACAAGAATAAAGTTTTGTCCTATGCAATTGGCGCCATTCCATTGTTTAATTTCCCCTAGGGTGGTCCAAAATACCAGTAAAAATTCGACTCTCCAGTTTTGGTGATCGATCCGCCTTAATTTGTTCGTTTTCCGGAAAAAGGAAATCCGTATTTTTTTAACGTTAACCCGCCCCCCGGAGCTTTTGAAATGAACATGGGGTTCCCTAAACCCTAACCCCTTAAATGGAAAAAACTCGGGTTTCGAAAAAATGGAAAAAAGAAGTACTTCTTATAAACTTTGTATGAATTAAAGTATAGTCACCTCGTAAGGAATTTTCAAAAACTAAATTCCACTCAATAGCTTTTAATTTTGACCCCCCACCAATACCCTCTTATTATGCTTGGAAAATACCCCAAAAAATGCAAAATAGCAGTTTTCTATCAAATTCATGCTAAAGAACGTATTTTTCGGAATTTTTTCAACATGAATTATTTTTAAATGGAAGGTGACAAGTTTTCGAGTATTTTAATAATGTTGATGACTGTCAACAGTAGTACTTTTTGTTTAACATATTTTGTGATTATTTAAACAATTTTCATTTGTTTAAACATTTTTTTCCTTGTAAATCGTGAAAATTTATCTTTCTCTGCAATTAATGACACAATTAACGCACGTTAAGAGTAATTTCTTTTTGTTTAAGGTATTTAGCAATTATTAAAGTAATTAATAATCATTCACTGGCGCCTTTTCACAGAGATGGTGGAGAAAAATCTAGTTTTTTGAAATCTCTTACACTATGGGGCTTATTATTCAGTATTTCCTTACCTTAGAACGTATACCATATATTGTTTAAATAATAATAATTTACTTATACAATTAAATTCAATTGCTTCGAGTAATGTATAGTCCTTTTTTTCTTGAAGTCACCCCCATAGATTAATGAAATCTGTAAATTGAAAATAATTGGCATGTAGATATTTCCTCAAGTATATAAATGAAACACAACAGAGAAGTAATTTTAAGAAAAAAAGAAATACTTTTCTTAAAGCAATTAAATTTGATTGTTTAAACAACATAGTTCTGAGAAAAGGAAATATTGCAACAATAAGCGACATATTGTAAGAGATTAAAAAAAGACTAGACTTTTCTCCACCTTCCCTATAAAAAAACGCAAATGATTATTAATTGTTAAAATATTTGCGAATAATTTTAAACAAACAAATTTTAATCTTAACTTTATATCAGTTATCCCGAAAGACAATAACTTTTCACGATTTACAGGAGGAAAAAATTGTTAAAAAAAAATAATAATTGTTTAAAGAATTAAAATTATTTGAAAAATACTTGGAATCTCTTTACTTATCGATTGAAAATTATTCATGCAGGAAAAATTTCAAAAATACTTTTTTTAGCACGAATTTGATAGAAAACTGCTATTTTGCATTTTTCGGGGCATTGTGCGGGCACAATAAAAGGGGATTGGGGGGTCAAAATTAAAAGTTATGGGGTTGAAATATATTCCTTGAACATTCATTAAGAGGTGAATATACCGTAATTCATAAAAATTTTATAACAAGTACTTCTTTTTACCATTTTTGGGAGAAACCGAGCTTTCCCCTTGAAAATCCCATGTTAATTTCAAAAGCCCGGGGCACGGGTTATCTTTGAAAAAAAAAAGAAAAAAAATTACAGATTTTCTTTTCCCGGAAAACAAACAAATTGGGGTGGGATCTATCACTAAAAATCTTTAATAGGATTATACAAAAAATCGGGATTTCCCAAATTTGTTTACCGACACGGAGAGCTATTTTATCATTAGTTCGTGCATCAGCTATTAGATGGCACGCAAGTCGCCAAGCACGTCTATTTTCTTCGGCAACTTGCAATCGGCTGATCGGCGACAGTCGGCATTGGCCAGTCCTCAGTGAGAGAGTCGTTTGTGAGTGAGTCATGGAGCGCACGATTAAAATGGCGTAGCCACAAATCATGTCGCAATCTCTCTACTCATTTTCGAAACATTTCTAATCTAAGAGTGCTTCGGAAATCCTGATTTTCGGACGCTCCCAATATCAACGAATACCATTAAGTGTTGCTTCAGTTCGGATTAACTCGTTAACAATTAGTGCAAACTAATGTGTGTGTGAGTGAGTGTGTACAGTGGACTGACAAGATGAAATGACAGCGAGCGTTTGACAACCTGTTTATGTTCGCAGAGATAGTTTAATGTTTCGTGGGATTGTCAAGAAGTGTGGAATATTGTTTCACGTGAGTGAAAAAGGAGGTGACAGATTTGGACGCTATTGCTCCAAAAATCTGCCTCGTGACAGCTTGACGACCTCGGGATGAGACAAGATGGCGCCACCGGCGTTTTGACATATCCACACGAACATCAGCTGGATTTCGCAGCCGTTCTGGATTTTCTTTGATATATTATGAGCAGAGAATTTTACGTGCCTTGCACGCCTTACGCATATCCGGTGAGTACTAACCCTCTATTGATTTTACCTGTTTTTAATGAACAGGTTGTCCCTGCGTGACTTCGTGTTCTCTTTATTCTTTATAGTCTAGTTTGCAGACCTTTCAAGGTTGCGTTTCTCTTCTAATGTACAGACATGGTTCTTTATTTTAGAATCAAGGCTTGGAAGTCGAGAGAATCTTAAATTTAATCATTATAAATTGGTAAAAAACACATTGAATCATAAGCTGGATATCCCGAAAAGTATTTTTGATTATTCTGAATTCTTTCTGAGAGATTGTATCTTTTAAAAAGAATTAAGAACATGTTCCAAATTTTTAAATATTACCGTGGAGGGTTTACTTATTTTATTGGTCAGTCTAATTTAAATGGAAACTATTGTCATGTTTTTAAGTTAACCTCAAAATCGTATTTGTTATTTGATTACGTTCTTTTTATCACTCTTACAAATATATAAGTTTCTTACAAAATTATTAAGTTCATAAATTCTAGTGATAAAGGAAAGACTGAATACGAACTGTATACTATTACGGAATTTTCCCTTTTCCAGCTCGTTCAGTGCTTACTTTTTAAGTAATATTCAGTGGTATACTGTAAAAAAAAGCCATACGTCATTGGATTCTAATATAAACTCTGCATTGTTTTCTCAAAACTATAAATTCCCGGTGATATATGCAATATGCATACACATTACGCAATTTATGTTTTGCGTTTTATGGTAGTCATTTTTTTTCTTTTTTCACATCTTTACCCCTTTCTGGCTTTTCGCTCGGCTTTTCCCATATTTGTTTTAAGCAAAAAACAGAATTACCATTAATTTACAAATTTAAGACCTAGAATCTAGATTTATAGAACTGGAGTTCAAACTTAAGACCTAGAATCTAGATTTACAGAACTGGATGCCAAATATTTGTTTTAATAAATTTCATTCAAGTTTCTCACATAAAATATGAGTCTCAAAAATTGAGGAAAATTCTAGAATGTATTCAGAGTTTCTTACCTAAAATATAAGGAAAGAATTTTGTGGATTTTGATGGTAAATAATTGCGAACAAAGTTTCATCTCTCTATCTGCTGGGAAAGCATTCTTTTCAACCCCATAAATCTAAGAAAACGACTGTTTTCCCCGGCAACCAGAGGGATGAAACTGTATGTTTCAAGATTCTATATTTCTAGAAAAATATAATATTTATATCGTTTATAAAACATTCCAATTTAACCTTTAGAAATTTAACAATATTTCCAAGTAATTAGACTCAAATTATTACATAAATAAGTATTACTTTAAAAATTTGTTGATAAGAGGTAAATATTTATCTTTCGGAATGTTTGTACTGATTTAGACAATTTTATTCGCAAATTTGGATCCAGCCTTGTCTTTTTCTCTGAAGTTAAATGAGATGATAATCTAACTTGGTTAATTTTAAGTGTTTTTGAACAGAGTAAACTCATAAATATTGATTAGGAGGTTGACAGTAATAAGAGAAATGCGAGAGTAATCGTTAGTAAATCGGTACTGGAGTAATCAGTCAAACGTGACGTTAGACACGTTCGACGATTTTAGTTCTTTGCTGGAGGAAAGTTCAGCCTCTGGTGAACCGTTATTTAGAGTTACTGACATGATTTCTGTATAGCAAACGCTTTATTATTGTAAAGGCATAAATAGTAGTGCTTTGCTGCAATTTCTTCGACAGATTTATTTCACGTCTGGTTAAAGTTTAGAACGAGATTCAATGATGGCAAGAGAATAATCAAATTTAAAAGTCATAAAAACGTACCGTTGCCTCTATATTATGGATTTAATATTATATTATGTAATACAAAATATGCTAGGCCAGATTTCCTGATAATGCGGAAATGTAATTTTGAATTTGGTAATGAGCTAATTTCACAAAAAAATCGTCTTTGCAGAAAAAATGAAAATCGCAAAGAAATTTTTTGAATTTGACAGCTATTCGACAGTTCAAAAGTTTTTGGTAAAGATGTCAGGGGAGTAACAACATGTTAAGAATTAAAATTGAAGCTGATTTTAACTTTTCACGGTTGCGATCAAAAGTTCGCTTTAATAACCGTGACCAATGAGTGATCAAGTCTCCATGACAGAATCAAGAAAAACATTTCCTCAGACCTCATCCGTGCCGACTGTCATCTCCGGTAACATTGGGATGGTGGATAAAACTGACAAAAAGAATATTAGTTCCAACTTACAAAAGGTACATTTTTTCTATTTCCTCACCCTTATATAAGAACCTCTATTATATTTTTTCTCTAATCTGTCAAAAATCGCATATTCGTTTGAAATTTTATTCACCTGGGCTCTCTCGACTTAATAACGTTATTGAATTTTAAAAGAACTGTTACTAATAGTAGAATTTTTAATTAAAACGCGTAAAAAATTTACTAATTCTAGGAGTTCAGTCTGCAGACAAATATCAGATGCCTCGTATTTTTTTCTCTCTGCGTAATACATGTGTTCAAATATTACAGATTTTATGAGCCAAGGAAACGCATGATAAGAAACCTTCGTAGATTGGTTGGGGAACTTATTTAAGACTATGAATGGCAATATTTTATATTTCTTTCTATTTATTTGATATTTTTATTTGTCTTGGACTTTTAAGAGATTAAATTATCGGCTTCGGAAATGGGAGAGAAAAAGGGGGAAAAAGTATTTTCAGTTCAAACTAATCTTTCTTCAGCTATCATAACAAACAGATAAAATCCAAACTTCCCAATGTTGGCAAGCGTCTAAGGTCTTTGATGAAATGGAGAAATTCGAAGAAGATAAAGTCCAAGGAGGAAGCGACTGTTTTTACAATGGCGGAATCTTCTTGGATTATTCCGGATATCACAGACGAAATTTTGAAGCGCGTATTATCCGGTATTTCACATAATTAATATATCAATTAAATTATTAAATCCATACATTCGTAAATTTAATAAGGGTTAAGGCGGACTACAAAATTATTTTTTGAACTATGATTTTGGAAAATCTTAGAAAGTTGTGGTATATGGGATGAGAGTTTTAAAGTTTTTTTTTTAATATAAGATAGAGGCCTCTACATACTTAGGCCTTCACAATTTAATTTCTGAATTTAATGATTGAAGACGGAGTTGAATTTTTCTTCAATTTATGAATATTAAGATTACAGGCTAGACTTTTGATTAGGGGCAAGATTTAGCGCAAGGTAATGTCCGGTGTTCGTGCGCTTCGACTTACCGTTACAATTTATTTTAATTCATCGATGAAAGTGGCACGATACGCCACTCCGAAATACCTTGTCGGCGGCGAAATTCTTTCGACTTGGCTAGACATGGAGATCAAGATGAAGCAATCTATTTTCAAGAATTTCCTGAAATCTGTATTTTTTTAGAATCTTCTGCAAAAGCGGAGACGGTCGATGTAAATGGGGTCCAATTGGAAACTGCAGATAATCCTTTGATGAAATCATGTAGTCTAGGGTTTCCTGAATGTCCGTCGGTTTCATTTTCCCTCGATGCCGAATCTACTTTGCCATCTACTTCATCTTCCAATCCTCGTCTGGCGACAAGTACCTATTCTTTATGATATAGCTTACGAGAAGGTTTAATTGCGACAAATATGTTTCTCAAGTCTTGTGTATGAGATTATATTTATTTTAAATTTAAAAGAAAGAACATAAAAAAAGGTTCAAGAATTTAAAAAATGGTTAAAGAATCAGTCTTTTGGTTTAGAATCAGTACGGTCTGTAGACGTTTTCTACGTAACGCTGTTAAGATATATGTTTTCATCTAAATTTGCATAAAATATATGCTATGTTTGATAATCCATAAAGTGTTCTTTTCCGCAAAATAACATAAAAGATGACAGAATTCCGCGCCCATTAACCCCAAAATAATGTGTGGTTTTAAAATCTTTAAGAAGATATTGAGAGATTAGTCAAAATGTTTAAGGTTTACGTAGAATGTCAATCAAAAAGATTATCAATGTAAGAATCATGTATAATTCATTACATTATTTTGTATATTTCTTTTATACATGGTTTTCCTTAAAATTTTTACGAATTTTCGTTGACGTTCAGACTGACAGAATCCAGGAGAAAAATAATACAATTTTCTTGCGATACATCATGGATTTTTTAAAGTGAATTAATCTTTAAAATGAGCCCACAGAGCAATCTGAAATATCCATTATTCCTTGAGTTATTTATGTTTCAACAAAACTTTCAATTTTTTATATTTTGTGCAATATCTTTTCAAAGAAATGACACAAAAATTTCATTTTAGAGCCTCGAAACGCAATGCTAACAAAATACGAGTGGTTTCATATTTCTTATCTGTATAGTATTTATAAAAGTAATAATTTTAATGTCCAAAAAAGCGTTACGTATTTTTTAAACAGTCCTTTGACAGTTGCCCATTTTTTTATTTTAAGTGTACTCAAAATGGAATAATTTGGAATTGAAAAAAAAATTTGAAGAAAAAGGATTCTAAATTTGATAATTTTAAATGGAATCATTCAGAATTCTTTGGTTGTCAATTTAATTGGTTACAGTAGTGAACAATTGCAAAATGCAAGTTCCAATACTCGCATTTTAAATTGAAAAAGTTTGAAATTTAACAACTTGGATTGAAATAAGCTAATAATAATTATTAACAAATGTTTAAAATGCAAATATGTGAGCTCTCTTTAATATGTTTTTAATTTAATGGTTTTAATTGAATGTAATTAAAACGTAGTACATATTCAATTTTCAAGCTTATTCTAACTTTATAGAATCCAACATGGAAGTAATTTCAAGTTTGGAAGCATCAATATTCTATGAAATTTAAACTTTAGATCACTTTAGGCAAATTGAAGTTGATATAAATACAAAGACAAAGAATAATTATAACTGGAAAATACCTATGAAAATTGAGGGATTTGAAATTATTTGAAAATGTAGAGTTTCGATTAATTTTTTTAAACAGATGCATTTTTCAAGTTTAAAAAAGTCGATGAGTTTAATATTAATCTGAATTTCAAATGAAGAACTCAAATTTTGATTAAATCATTAATGTCAACTCTTGCAGAACAAAAATCTAATTATTTGTATACTCCAAGTCAAGAGTTTAAATCAAAGTTTGTTTAAAAAAATAATGTAATATACGTAATTTCATTGATGGATTTAATCTTTTCCAGAATGTAATTCGGATTACAATTTTAATTGACCTAATTCAAATGCTCGTTAGCAAGGAATATGTAATCCCCTTTCTAATTTGGTAATTCTGAAATTCCAAGGTGAGGCCATAATTGAAAAGATCATGTCAGAAGTCAATTCCATACAAGTTTCATCGTCAAACCCATCTGCCTCTATGGATTCATCAAACCCTCTTATGACTGGTATTCCATGTGTGATCCTTGGAAATATCGTCAACGATGCCATCATTTCGCACGATCCTGTCGATTTGCTCCTTGCAATTAATTCGCAAATAGGGTAAATTTCACCTATTAATTTAACATACATAGCAATATAGTTAAACATTGTTCTAAGAAACAAACCATCAAATTCATATCAGTTACCATGTGAATTTAAGGTTAGAAAAATGTTCAGGTGTAACAATTTTTAGTATTTTTTTTTACTGTGTGATTAACTAATTCATTAGAACAAACTAAATAATTAACATTCAACAATTATTCTGAATAATTGTTCCCGAATTGGGCTGTAAAATCTTTTGGAATTTTGAATTGAGCCTAAAATGTAATATTACACAATTTTCATGCAATTCTGTGGACTAGTTGCTTTTATAAATCAGAATACAGGAAATAAATTTACTAAATAATTGTTTGAAATCTTATGAGCACGTTCATGAGCATTTGAGAATTACTATGATCTTAAAGTGAATGCATCTCATTATACGAGTCGTAGATCACAGACAGGAAGAGACCGTGATACTCAGAGTGCCCCCTTATATCTCATGAATGAATCTCGAACCGATTCTTACGGCGGAAGTTCAACATCTGGCAATGTATCGAATACCACAGAGTAAGCCCAAGTGTTAATCTTTTAGAAACCTTTTAAGTACAGATTTCAAGAAGCTAAGAGTCTTCCAGATTTTTCATTAAGAGTGTTTATTTTAATTGAAACCTAATATGGACGTCCATGCATACAATTTACAATTCATTTTTTATTAAAAAATAGAGCATTGAAACTAAAAATAATAATAAGTGACCGGCTCCAATGAAAGGGGTCTAATTGATAAAAAGACTCGATTTTTAGGGTTTGAAGGTTTCAGTATGCAAAAATCTTATATTTTAATGCAATTTGGATAGATAGGGAACTTACACGGAGATGTCTAGACTTAGAGGGTAACTTCAGCGTAATTAAATTAAATGTATAGCCTGTAAGTTGACACATTTTTGTACAATTAACCGTTTTCAAGTTATTATTATTATACCATTAAGCCGTTTCTTAAAAATAATTAAGTTTGCATCTAAATTGGCATATTGTCAGGTATATACAGGGTGTCCCATACTCAAGGTACATTTTTATATTTTTGAATTCCTCATAAAAAATGGAGTTGAAAATAATAATAAAAATTTGTTGTGAAGTTAATAATTAATGAGTAGTTAACAATTAAAGATTAAACAATCGGAAGCATGCTTTAAATGGACGACAGTCCATGTGTCACTGATGAGGATGTGTGCGCAAAAGCGTAATTTTAAATTTGCAGGAGGTTGTGAATATCAATGGTGCAACTTCACACGTCAACTGAGATACGAGATTCTTAGAAAATATCTTTTCCTTTAGAATGCACGTTGAATTATTTTAACTTTCTTCGAGTATTTCTTATTATGCAGAATTCAAACGAATTCTTAGAATTCACTTGTGCTCCTTTGAACTCTTCTGAAGTTTTTTGCAATTCTCTTGAAACCGTTGCAGTACAACTGGAATGATTTTGAATTTCTCCAAGTCTTCTGTATTCTCTGAATTTCATATTCACTTAAATCTTTTGAATTCTATGAATTCTTTTGTATTCTCTAAATTCTTTTGAAATTCTATAATTTTTTAAAATTCTGTGAATGCTTTTGAAGTTTGTGTATTCTTTTGCACTCTGTGGATTCTTCCGAATTCTCTAAATTCTTCTTAATTCTTTGAATTCTTCTTAATTCTCTGAATTCTTACACTATTATTTGATTTCTTGCGAATTCTGTGAATTCTTCCAAATTCTTTGAATTCCCTGATTTATTCTGAATTCTCTGAATTCTTTTTAAATTTTCTGGACTCTAAACTGTTTTAAATTTGTTGAATTCACGGTATCACCGAATTTTTTAAAATGTTTTTTAATTATCTTGAAATCATTAGAATACACGTTGAATTATTTTAACCATCTTGAATACTTTTAATCCTGTAGAATTCAAACGAATTCCTCAGAATTAAATTTTTTGTTTAATTCTCTTGAAATCTTTACCATACACCATGAATACTCCTAACTTTCTCCAAGTCTTTTGTACTTTTTGAACTCCTCTGAATTATTCTAAATTCTCTGATAAATTTTGAAACGTCTGAATTATTTGAACTTTTCTGAATGTTTTAATTCTCACGATACCACTGAATTCTTTTAATTATTTCTAATTAGCTTTAAATTATAAGAATACATTTTAAGGTACTTTGAACTCCTTCAGATCTTTTGAATTTTCTGAATTCTCTTAAAATCTATAGGATACACGTAGAATTATTTTAATTTCCATCGAGTATGTTTCATTCTGTAGAATTCAAACGAATTCCTCGAATCTATATGTACTCCTTTGACTTTTTTAAAAGTATTTTTGAACTCTCTTCAAATATTTACAATACACAATTCATTATTTTGAATTTCTACAATTATTTCGTATTATCTGCATTCTCATGAATTCTTTTGAATTCTCTGAAATATTTTGTATATTCAACTAGTCTTCTGAATTCTTTTTCAGTTTCTGAATTTTTCAATATCTTTAGAATACGCGTTGAATTATTTTAAATTCCTTCAAGTGTTTTAAATTCTGTAGAACTCCACAGGATTCAAAATATTCAAAGGAAGTTAAAGTAGTTTGACGTGTATTCTAAAGATTTTACGCGAATTAAAAATATTCAAAAGAAGGAGTTCAAACTAACTCAAGGTGAGTAGCTTAAAGAGTTCATAGAATTTGGAAACAATTCAGAGAATTCAAAAGAATTTAGAAAGCTTAGAAGAATTCAGAGAATTCCGAAGAATTCAAAGATTTCAAAAGAATTCACAGAATTAAAAATAAATTTAAGTAATTTAAAAAGATTTAGATAATAGAAAAGAATTCATAGAATTAAAAATATGTCACAGAATTCAAAAGAATTCAGACAATTAAAAAATTATCAGAGAATTCAGAATAATTCAGGAGAGTTCATAGAATACAAAAGACTTGCAGAAATTCAGATTAATTTATGTTTTTTTATCAAGATTTCAAGAGAATTAAGAAAAAAAACTCTAAAATTTCTATTGAAATAGTGTGAATTCTACAGTATCAAAAATATTCAAAGAAAGTTAAAATAATTCAACGTGTATTCTAATGATTTCAAGATAATTAAAAAAAAAAATTTTAATTCAGTGATACCATGAATTCAACAAATTCCAAACAGCTTAGAGAGTTCAGAAAATTTTAAAACAATGCAGAGAATTCAAAGAATTTGGCAGAATTCAGAGAATTCGGAAGAATTCCGAGAATTCAGAAGAATTCAGAGAATAGCGAAAGAATTCATAAAATTAAGAATAGTTCAAAGAATTAAGAAGAATTTAGAAAATTCGGAAGAATTCACAGAGTGCAAAGGAATTCACAAACTTCAAAAGAATTTACAGAATTCAAAAAAAAATTTAGAGGATTTCAAAAGAATTTAGAGACTACAAAAGAATTCGAAAGATTTAAGAGAGTTTAAAAGAATTCAGACAATTGAGAAGAATTCAGAGAATTCGGAAGAATTCAGAGAATAGCAGAAGAATACAGAGAATAGTGGAAGAATTCAGAGAATTAAGAAGAATTTAGAGAATTCACAGACTGCAAAAGAATTCCCAGAGTGCAAAAGAATTCACAAACCTCAAATTCATTCACAGAATTAAAAAAAATATATAGAATTTCAAAAGAATTTTGAGAATTCAATGAATTCAGGCAATTGACAAGAATTCAGCAAATTCAGAACAATTCAGAGAATTCAGAAGAATTCAGAGAATTGAGTAGATTTTACAGAATTAGAAATACTCGAAGGAAGTTAAAATAATTCAACATGTATTCTAAAGGAAAATATATTTTCTAAGAATCTCGTCTCTCAGTTTCCATGTGAAGTTGCACCATTGATATTCACAACCTCCTGCAAATTTGAAATTACTCTTTAGCGCACACACCCTCATCAGTGACCATGGACTGTCGTCCATCTAACGCATGCTTCCGATTGGATCATCTTTATTTGTTAATTACTCATTAATTACTAACTTTACAACAAATTTTTATTATTATTTTCAACTCCATTTTTTATGAGGATATCAAAAATATAAAAATGTACCTTGAGTACTGGGACACCCTGTATTTTTTGCTAATTTTTTGTTAGATTTGTACTATCATAAGGAAAAAGAAGAAAAAGTTTTATGCGGGCTAAATAACTTTTTTATGACATATGCATGATTGCAGCCCTTTTCGACGCCTATGAAGCGGGGCTAAACCTCTACTTTTTACTCCCTAGGAACTGAAAAGTGACGTCAGATGTGAATAATGAAAATTATACATCTATGAGCTCGCATTTTACAATCATCAGTCCACTCAACGTAAAAACCGTGAGGAAATTTTGGTCGTAGATAATAGAATTTTGCGGTTATTTACGGAAAGCTACCACATATAACTGATAGAATTACCGTAAATTACCGAAAATTGTAATAAATTTCCGGAAATTGATGGAAATTGTTAAAAATAAAATGGTGTAATTTATGGTAAGTTACCATATTTGCCGGTAAAATTCTCATAAATTACCAAAAATTCTCATAAATTTCCGGAAATTTATAGCAATTGTTAAAAATGCATTTTATATCATTTATGGTAAGTTACCATATTTACCTGTTAAATTACCATAAGTGACCAAAAATGGTCATAAATTTCCAGAAATTTATGGAAATTTAAAAAAATTATTATTGAGTAATTTACGGCAAGTTACTATATTTACCGGTAAAATTACCATAAATTACCGAAAATTTTCATAAATTTCCGGAAATGTAGGATAATTTCTAAAAATGAATTTTAGATAATTTATGGCGAGTTATCATATTTACGGTAAAATTACCATAGATTACCGAAAATTTTCAATAATTTCCGAAAATTGATGGAAATGAAAAAAAATGAATATTGGGTAATTTATGGTATGTTACTATATTTATGGATGAAATTACCATAAATTACTGAAGATTTTCATAAATTTCCGGAAATTAATGGAAATTTCTAAAAATTGATTTTAGGTAATTTATGGTAAGTTACCACACGGAAAGAAATTTAGGACTTATTGCGTTTGATGTATCAGGGCAACACAACCACGATTTGAACGCGACGGCAGCGCCATTTTGCGTGAAGCGGCGGCCTTAAAATGTGGTGCAACTCTGCTCTCTTATGTTTGGGAACACTGCTGT
>JAABKJ010002374.1:0-28219 GCA_011634705.1 Andricus grossulariae | reverse complement strand
TATATATATATATATATATATATATATATATGTGTGTGTGTATTACAAAACGTAAGAGAGATTCTATATACGTAAAGCGGAAAGATTTACTGGTACCCGCAGTATTAGGTTGGGATTGCCTCTTATAGGGTCGCACGCAGTTGATCAAATAAATCGGCTATTAATGTGAGAACGGAATATGACTTTCGCCTGTTTTCTACAAAAGAGAAGAGGTGAACCACATATTCCGGTACCTCCCGGGACATAACCTTAAAGGCGAGAACACCGAGATGACCTACCCATCTTAGTCCATCTTCAGCCAGCCTGAATCACGAAGAGCTGGCGAGATATGGTGGAAGTTCCTTATACCGTAACAGAATCTAAGGCAGGAATTCTGTAGCCTCTGTATCCTCCTCTTTAGTGAATCGCTTAGACAGGGACTTTAGCTCGTGTTCGCATAATCAAAGAGGGACGAGACTAAGGCCTAGCACATGAGTTAGACCTTGACTGGGAGTGCGCGACCGAAAGGGTACATTTTCCTCAGACAGATATACACAACTTTGATATTCAATAACTTGTGCTCCTCAAAACTCCAATCTGACTGTAAAGTGAAGCCCAAGTTTTTTTCCTGCTTATTGATAGGTAATTGGATGCCATTGATGATGAGACTGGGCAAAGTTACATCTTTCACGTTGCCTATTTGCAAAATGGCAGATTTATCTAGGTTTATCACTAGAGCGTGCTCCCTTGCCCATTTGGTGATATATTCCAATGCTAAATTGAGGATCAAGTCACCGGAGTCAATGTTTTCTAATTTAAAACTGACGTATACTTGTGTATCATCCGCTTACGTGTGAAAGGGAACATTCACCTTTTCCTGAGAGACCATCTCCAACGAAGCTAAATATTTAAGCAAGGGCTCTGGTAGATCATTGGTGTATATCGAAAGCAGAGGAGGGCTGAGAACCGCTCCCTGTAGTACACCCTTCCTTACTGGTTAAGCAAAAGATGAACGAGACGTTTTTGTATCAGATATCTAGACGCACTGGCTCCTATTTGAGATGAAACTGCCTAATCAGGACAACGCATTCCCAGTGAATCTGTGTGATTCCAACCTGACGAAAAGCAGATTGTGGTCTAGAGTTTCGATTGCTCGCGTCAGATCTAGCAGCGCTATAACAGAGATTTCTGAGCAATCTAAGGCTCTTTCTATATTGTCCGTCACATGTAACAGAGTTGTGGTTGTCGAGAATCCCTTCCTATAACTAGACTGAAAGCGCGGTAGGATGTTCTGGTTGTTGACGTAGGGGGCTAACTGTTGCAGGCGAACTATCTCTAACACTTTCGACAGGAATGGAAAGATTGTAATTCGACGCAGGTCCTTGTAAGAATTTGGCTGAGCAGTTTTAGGAAGTAGGCGGATAATACCCTCCTTCCACGCCAATGAAAATATTCCTGACCTAAACGAAGTGTTAATCATTTCCAGAGGGGAAAGTTTTACAACCCGATCATTTGTATTTATTGACGACTGGTTCAATTTCCTAAATTTTCGTTTTTACTAAAAATATCCAATGGGATGCGGAGGCTACACAAACTTAACGAAGTCAAATGTCGGGCTTCGTTTATTATTTTTGTGGGACAAAGTTTAATTCTTCTCATCCGAGAATACTTGTTTTGGCTATTAGGGAGAGGATGTTATTTTCCAAAATAAACAAAGACATATTTATATCAAGAAATGTCACTTGAATTTATTCAGTCAACCATACGAAATAAAATACGGATCGTAATGTTTGCCAATTTCACAACATCACCTTATCTCCCATCAATTCAATATAATTATTCATGTTGACAGGTTTTATCATTCATAATAAAAATTGGAACGATACACAGTACTCACTGAGTTCCATCGCTAATTTAAAACTTGTTTACCATTAGAAAAAGGGCAGGTAATGGTCTTGGAGAGCCCTTGGCTTTCCCTTCTTCTAAAGGGCCGCTGTTCAGTGGATTACTTTTCCGTTGTCATATAGACGTCAGAAGTTTTGAGATTCGACTCTGAAATTGTTTAAGGCGTTTCTTTTGGTTGCGGATTTAAATTTTATTTGAGGATGCCGAATTTTGTATGGCCTTCCCAAACAACTGTCAACTTCGGTAATAAATTTTCTGGTGCAGAGAAGCCCGATTACTTCGAAGATTTAACCAGTAATTGTAATTCACTGGTTTACTCGTTGGATGGAGAATTTTTCAGGTTTAACGCCCCCACGATGACGTTTCAACGCGCCCTAATCAGGAAACTATTCTTAATAGATTTATACTTCGACCCGAAATTAATTTTCAACGAAATATATATTGAGTGAAAGTTTTATTACGGGAGAATTCTCGCGAGAGAAGATTCCCTTCAAGAGGCTACTTGCTCGGTTGAAGTAGCTCTGCAAACTGCCAAGATGATTTTTGATGCGTGCTTTTTGTAGGTGACCTGTCGGTGTACATAGTTGGGAAATTTCGTTCAGGTAATGAAATTTGTTATACGCCAGGCACGGCACGTGTTACTGTACATAGTTGGACTTTAAACGTTTAGCCAAAAATGCAATTGTCGGTAGCATGAAATAGAGTTCAGGTGAGTATTCCGCTAAGGCGTTGAAAACTTTTCACAGTTTGCAGATTTCTCCTCCTTTTTAATTTTAATTTTAATTTTTAATTATTCTGGTTCAGCTTTACAGGAGTATTTGCTGCGGGTCAAGCTTTTCAATTTACTTTTGTAAATTTTTATCACGCATGACCCTTGTATTAGGTGCGAAACCTTTTCATTTAAACAGGGTTTCTTTTTTCAAATGCTTGTGACGCATATTTGGCAAATTTATGGCCATATTGCTTTCTCCCGCTCCAGGGGGTAGTTTAGACAGGGAGGTTCAGAATAAATGGGGTTGTGGCCAATTTTAGGAGAGTGGAGAACGGCTGGAGAATATGTGAACCGACAGGTCGACACACTGGTGCGGTTATTAGCGAGGAGCACCCATAGGATCACCCGCCTATGTGTACACGCTAGTCTCCCGTGTCCTCGGTGAAGTATGCGTGGGAAGTCCATTCAGTTGAATCGCACTAGGTCGCGGTTCCTAAGTGTGTTCTCGTATGAGTTCTTGCATTTAAGGTTTTCTTTCTTTTCTTTCATACTTATCTAAATGTGATTCTATGGTATATTTTAAATTTTTCATCCCGATTTCTTAGTTATCATAACATCCCATTTCAATTAATTTTTCCTACGTGTTGGCTCAAGCAATCAAAATTCTTTTATAATATTTCTTTATTAAATTTAGCAGCCACCTTTCCCAATCGCCAACTTCTATCATCAGTCGAAGCTGCGTTTTACGCCCCGTGTCAGTCTCTCGTTACAGGTCTCATCCGTTGTCTGTGCATAAAATCCTCACGTTAAATATATAAAAATTAAAATGCGCAGGTCCGAAGGGGGTATGTAACAAAAGCAGCCACGAAGGGAGACATAGGAGGATTGCAGTGCTCTTAATACCGTCAGACCCAGTGGCCGTCGGTTTGATCGATTTGACTGCGTTATACAACTGGGCGAGGTCGATTTCATGAAACAGAAAAGGAGGTCGTCTGTTTAAATTTAATGACGCACGAATGTCTTTAATGGCCATATCGGGAAGAGATGCTAATGGAAGGATATAGAGGATGAAATTGTTAATCGCCGTTTGGTCGGGAAGCAGGTCTCCCCAAGAATGTTGGTTCTGTCCCGACCAAACTTCCGATTGATTGATTTTTTCCCTGGTGTGTATGGAATATGGTCTTTCAGGGATGGAGAGGGAAAGAGCGTGGCAAACTGTTTAGCTTATACTATTAGAAAGGCCATGAATCCTGCCTAACGCCTCTTCCAGATCATCATTTTAAAAGATATTTGGAAATTCTGGCATATTTAAAAAGATTAAAAATATTTGAAAATTTGAAAAGATTTCCAAAAATTGATCAAATATTTTTAAATTTCTTCCAAACTTCTAAAAGTTCCTAATAAGTTTTAAATTGACTCCGATTTTTCCTAATGTTTTGTAAAACCCTATAAATAAAACAAAAATCTTTAAAAGTGTCTAGAATCTTTGTCGACACATCTGAAATTTTCGAGCATCTTTCTGAATTTTCTCAGGAATCTTAGGAAAATTATATTTATATAACCTTAAAAAAGAATAAACAAATAACGTTAAAAAATTAATAATCATATTGGAAAGTTTTATTTGGTATTAATAATTGTTTCCCCCGTCAATTCGAAAAACTGCACGCACACTTAGTGCGCTATTGATAATTCTAGTATTGCAAAATTGTACTCTCCTTAGTAAATGTAAACTTTACTCTTGTTTACTTCCAAGGTATTTTGGGAATAAAAATAGATGCACTTTGGTGCATTATTGTTGTTTTCTTTGGTCTTTTCTTTGGCATTAGCAATACAAATTAAAAAATGCAAAAAGGTTAACTTTCTGTGTAGAAGCTCCACATAATAGATTTCACTATTTTGCACGCATTTACCACAAAATTAATGAAGCCATACTGTACTACTTCTTTGGCGCATTCCTGTTGTTTTCTTTTGCGTTTTCTTTGGTTGCCTAACTGTCTTCTTTCGATTTTTTCTTTTTGGAGGAACTGGCTTTTTTCGTTTATCTGAACTTTGCTGCCTGATTTATTTTCTGATCTGTTCGGGAACCTGTCATATTCTGTATGTAGTGAACATTTCTATACTTGGAGGTTCCCTACGTGGGTAGGTATAAACGCGTGGTATTTGAAATGTACCTGGTATCTTTACTGTGCTTTCGAATCTGCTTTTTAATTTCGTGGTAGCTAGATCGTGATTCTTCTTGCTACTGAAGAAAATTTCAGTTTCATTGCAGTACTTTTAAAAACTTTAACTTTAAAGACCCTGTAAAATGAAGAGAGCAGTTTTTTAAAACAGTTCAGAGTATATTATGTGAAAAAGGTAGTTTGAAGAGCCTCCGCGACGTGGACGTCTTCGCGGTGCAGGTGTGCCGGTGTATTAAGAACTTTAGCGCACAGTTTCTCGAAAATAAAAAAAAGTGCTCTGTGATTTTCAAGTATTTTATTCCGGAAAACCTCAGCTTTCTTTCTAGAATATTTGAAAAAAAGCCCATCTTAAAAAAAAGTCCATTTTATTTTAGACTTTGATAAATCAAGGTCAAATTTTAAAATAAAAAAACCCTAACTTGCCTGCTATTTGACAAAACAGCGAAACATTTTTTTAGTAAAATTACCGTCCAGTAGGACAACACCTTAGCCCATGTTTGAGCTCGATCAGATAAATACGATTTTCGAGTTGGGATATTTGAGAAATAATGCCCCATATTACAATTTTTCAAACGCATAAAAGACTTTCAGAAATAACATCGAGAGTAATGAAAATAAGAAAGTTTAATTTTAATGCAGATTGAATCATTGAAAGATTTAATTTGAAAACATTACAAAAACAGCACTCTTTTTTCAAACACTTTAAAATAAAAAGTTATCAAAATTATTTCTATATAGCTTTCCCCCTGTTGGAAGAGAAGAGTCGTTTTCTTGGTCGTCCTACTCAAATAATTGTTCATACTGGTAGTTTTCCATTGAATAATCCATGATTAAGAAATCTAAATTGGCTTCGAAACATTGTGGTCTCTACATGGAGAAAAAATTTAAGTATAATAGCAAGTTGAGCTATTCCTATTAAAGTACGAACCTTTAACTTCAAAATTGGCCCGAAATTCATGCTATATTTGCTTGGACTTCTACAATTTTAGCGTAGCAAGTTTCTGCACTACAAAATCGTTAAGCCCGTGGTAAGACAGCTAGAGATATGCTTTGAAGGTAGTATCTCCTCGCAAGAAAAGCTTTCACTTGAGCGGGCAATTATTGCAAGAAACCCTTGCGATTTCGGTATGGGATCCTTACAACGGAGGTCTTAAGGGGATTTATCAGCGTTATAAAACGGTATACCAGTTTCCGGCCACACGGTTGAATATTTTGGTCCTATATTTTGCGTACCTCATCTAAATATTGGTCTGTTTGGCCTGCTAGATTCAGTTTTTTGAGAAAATGTTTGTATTTGACGTTATAAACAAAAAGAAAAAAACAATAGAAAAAAAATGCAGTGACGATCAGTGCTAGCTGAGTGTGTATTTTCGCGGCCTGGGCATCGGCCCTCGTCAAAGTTACGAGGCAGACTCTCCGGAGCGTGTCGAATTACCCGAAACGAATCACCCTTTCATTTTATGAGATGCAGGCTAGTTAAAAAAACTGAAATTATGGAAGCATCGCGTGATTCAATTTTAATTAGCAGAAATAGTGTAGTAGTGCCTTCAAGTTTGCCCCAATCCGGAATTTTTTTTATTTTCAAATTGAGGTGCGCTACATTTTCAAGAGCACCTTAGACGAAGATTGTTGCATTATAATTTGTTTATTTATTATATGTTTACTCGAAGTATGAGAAAATCAATATTTTTCACAAAATCATTATTTACTCTTTAATAGCGGTTTGCATGTAATGAAAATCATCTGAAATCGACACAAGAGTACTCCTAGAATGCAAATAATTTGATTATTGTCTGATTTAATTCTTATAAATAAATAACATGAAACATCAACAATTTTAATTGTTGCAAAAAATGTTTTGCAAAAGTTTGGAATTTGTGATTTTTTCTATTTCGGTTCTTCCTTTATTATCTGAAATTATGTAGATTTTTGGACAAGTTATATATGTTTGATTATGTGTGTTCAAATACAACAGTTGTTGATTCTGTAAATAAATTAAATAAGTAAATATAAAACTTTGTCCTAGAAAATAATTTTTTTTTTGTACTGAAACTGCTTCGAATTTTTATGAGAGAGATTTACATTAACTCTTTCTATGTAAAATTGACGATTAACAGTTGTTATTATTTAATTTTAAATATTGCGATTTGCAGGTATTTAACAATATTGTAATTTTTATTTTAAAAAAATTGGTTGTTCTCTGTAACTACTTCGAATTATTGTGAGAGTGATTTCAGTAGCAATTCCTAGAAGACATTATGCACAATTTTTTTGTTGAAAATTATGGAATTTGCGCTTTTTCATTTTCGGATTTTCCTTGATCATTTGAATTGCTGCAGATATTATTGAAAAGAACATTGGTTGAATTGTATTTGTTAAAATACAAATCCTAAACAAATGAAATAAGTAAATATAAAACTTTGGCTTTTTGGCCTGCAAAATACATTTTTTTGCACTGAAATTGCTTCAAATTTTTGTGAGACAGATTTGCTGTCACTAATTCTATGTAACAATTAACAATAGATCATTTTTATTATCTAGAAGGTGGGATATGGAAGATGATATCAAAATATGTGCAATTCCAGATTTTTCTTTCACGCTTTGCAATAAACTTCTTTTTGTAATTCAAAAAAAAAATGTTCCAAGTCATGTCAAGACCTAGTCCTCGCACCTACTTCCAAAGATTCCATTCTTTGTTTTTGTCTTTTGTGTAAATTAGCTTTTTCGTCCATTTCAATCTTTTTTAAATATTGGGAAGAGATAAAATAATTCACTTTAAGAAAAATTCAATACTATTTAAAAAATAATTCTTATTAAGGTTCTCTTCTTATTTGTTCCTAACTAAAAACTCAAAGCAGAACTAAATATTTTTGACGAGAGTTAACTTTGTAGCATTACTCCAAGCGATTGTTATAAACAACAATCAATTTTTTTGATAAGCATGTTTATTAGCTCGCATTGGTTATTACCTCACTGATTAAAAAGTTAACACAAAGTTTAAGAATACAGAAAGAACCGCAACTTTTTAACAGTTGTATATTAGAAGATTTTAATAAATTGTTTAAAAACCCATGGTTGTGACCTTGCATCATGTATCACTTTGCCCAGGAAAACGTAGGAAAAAGTTGGAAATTTCTTACGAAAGCACAAGCATCTAGCGTGATCAAAGCAGAAGATACATACAAGCAATAATAATTTGTTCAAATAATAATTTTTTTTCCCCCTCCTTGAAAACGCGCCATTGCATGCACATGAAACACGCATAATGTGGCCGCTTCCAGCCCAGTGACGTTCGCACATGCGTACTCCGCTGCTGGGCCAACATGAAACTTTACGCCCGCTGCATGAAACTTTACGCCCGCTACATAAAGCTTTACGCCCGCTACACATATACTGCATCCCGCAAGTGAGAATATGGAGGAATTGATTTTTATTTCTGAAAAATTGTATTGCTAGACCCGACAGTCTCCCTTCTGAAAAGTACGCTATTTCTTCCTTTCACCTATAATCTAAAATTGTCAAGTACACCAAACATCCTCTATCTGCTTCACATGCTTGTTTTCAAGGAGGGGGACAAACAGTATGGTGTGTATCAAGGGCGTAAAGCTATTTTGCCTTCTTTACGCCCTCGATACACAATATACTATTATTACCTTGAAACCTTCCAAATCCTTAAAAAGTTTCGACATCTTTAAAAATCTACAATTTGTTTTAATTTCGTTGAAATCTTTTCAAGTTTTAAATTATTTTTTAGTCCTTCAAAAACTTCTAAATACCTTTTAAACTTTCTCTTACTTAATATCTTAAAACCTTTCAAAATATTTAAAAAGCTTCAAAATTTTATTTCAAATCCTTGAAAAACTTAAATTTTGTTTAAAATTTGTTGAAATCTTTTCAAGTTTTAAATTAATTTTGAATCCTTTCAAAACTTCTAAATATTTCTTAACCTTACTCGACTTTTTTCTCAGCGAATAGTTGTTCAACTCTCATTCACACATCAAAATTCAACAATTTTACTTACAAATAAAAATTTGTTTAAATAGAACATTTAAAATTGTAACGATCAATGTTTAAATTTAGCTCTCTGAAATTTGAACGATTCAAGACTTTTTGTTTCAAACAATCCAGTTAAAAATTTTTTAGTTTTTAATATTTAATTTATAATTGCTCATTTGGAATAAAAGTCAAGTATAGATAAATATTTAAACATTGTTCTTTTTCTCAATTAAAAATGTTGAAATTGAAAGGGTTGCAAATGGAATATTTTAGACTAAACCAACATTTGAATAAGATTTGAAATTTAATAGAAGCGTTTGGAAAAATCTATAATTCTGGAATTATTTTATAATTGATAATAGTTTATAAAGTTTCAATCAGACGTTTACATTGCTTTAACTAGGGTAAACATTGGTATTACCAACACCTTAAAACAAGATTTTAGAAAAAGAAGAATATTAATTTATGTGTTTATTGTTTGGTAACAAAGATGAATTCATGTGAAAGGGTAGATTTTTTTCCGTTTTCAGACAATGCCCAATAATATATTTATTATTTGCCAAACTCTTGTTATATTTATTTTAAAATAATGTATTCAAATTCAGTGAAGGACATCCCACATTTATGGACGGCACCTGTATTTATACAGAATATTTAGAAAATTATTCGTACGAAATATTATGTAATTTAGTAACTTTAGACAATAAATAAAATAATTTTATATAACTATGGGTGTTTATTATAAGAAAAGAGGAAGTTTTCGTCGAAAGGAATACCTTCGATATTGTGTGGTTATGTTCAGTTGTTCATTTCACGACTTTGCCAAATTCATTCTGGGGTGTCGGTGATTGATCTTTGAGGTTCACAAATCCTAAATTAATTAAATAGATACTGAACATTCAAGATTTATCAGGGTGTCTACTCAATTTTTCCCACGAAATTCCCGGACAATTCCCAAATTGTTCCCGTCTATAAATATAAGGTCCCTCTTACGATAGAAGCATACATACAATGCATAGTGGGTTGCGATATGCGTTTGCTTTTTAATTTTTCAATAATTTTTAATAATTTCAATTGAAGGTAAGAAATAAGTAGCGCAAGTAGCTCGAAGGGACAATAAAAATCAGTTCGTGAAGCGGGCGGCAAGCCACCTTACTTCAGATTTTCGTAGGAACGGATACGGTTACGATTTTATTTTATTTTTTTTTTATTTTCAATTTCGTATGTTGGTTTTTAGTTAAATTTGTGAATAATTTCCTTAACGTTGAAATTCGGAGTTTACAAAAAATTTTGTTCGCTTTTTTAGAAAATTTCCGATCCTGTCCCAGGTGAAAAAATTATATATAATTTATATATAAACACAAGACAATTATATTTTTCATTTATTTTATACATTTTTCTGTATAAAACAAATAAAGAACGTCAGTGTTTTGTCCACTATATATAACTTTTTCATGTGGGTGTATGCTGCTTTTGAGCCCAATTTGAGTCATTTTTGAGAACTTTTGAATCAAAAGGCCCAAATTGTCATGCTTTTGCATAGCAATGCTATGATGAACATTTAACTCAGAGTTCTCAGCGTTTTTCCTCGCATTAGACATGCAAAGCACATCTCTATGCAAAAAATTAAGTAGCCCCAATAGTTTCTGTCCTAGGCGTGCTGACAGGGTCATTTTAACTAAAAACGGCTCAATTTTTATGTTTTTTTATATAGCAACGCTATGATGAGCATTTGACTTAGGATTTTCAGTATTTTTCCTCGCATTAGACATTTGAAACACATCTCCATGTTAAAAATTGAGTCGATAGACCTAATAGTTTTTGGGCTGGGAGTGCTAACAGGGTCATTTCAAGTAAAAAAGGCTATGTTTTTGCATAGCAACGCTATGATGAGCATTTGACTCAGGATTTTCAGTATTTTTCTTCGAATTAGACACTTGAAACACATTTCCATGCAAAAAATGGAGTCGGTAGACCTAATAGTTTTTGGGCTGGGAGTGCTAGCAGGGTCATTTTGAGCAAAAAGGGCCGAATTTTTATGTATTTGCATAGCAACGCTATGATGAACATTTTCCTCAGGGATTTCCCAATTTTTCTTCGCATAAGACACGTAAAACACATCTTCATTCAAAAAATTAAGTCGGTAGACATAATAATTTTTGCGCTAGGTATACTACCATGGTTATTTTGAGTAAAAATGTCTCATTTGCTATGTTTTTGCATAGCAATGCTATGATGAACATTTTCCTCAAGGTTCTCAGTAAGTTTCCTCGCATTCGACATGCAAAACACATCTCCATGCAAAAAATTAAGTCGGTAGGCCTAATAGTTTTTGCGCTAGGCGTGGCAGCGGGCGGACAGCCATTTTACTGTCTACAGAAGGGTTTCCTATGATACTCTAAAAATTAAATGCACTTCCCGCATCAAAAATTAAATCAAGGACAATTGCCGAATTTTTTTCAATTCCCGGATTTCCTTAAATACCCGCACAGTAGACACCCTTTTTATAGAAAGCGATTTCCTAGGCACGAAGAAAACAAACAGAAATCATAAGAACATGGATATCAGTAATAATAGTGCGTATAATTTACTAAAAAGTTCCTTCTGTTGGGTGTCGTTCACTGATAGATACGTATGTCGTACCCTGATTTTGAAGGTACGATAAGAATATTACAAATATATTACATCAACTTGAGTTTAAGAATAATATTTATTCAATTATATTGCTAAACATAATGAACTAACCGCTGAAATTACTACAAGATAAGAAATACCTTTTCTTCTTACTTTCACAGGACTTTCAAATTAACGACATTACTCATTTTTACAGTGTCCACATGTCCTTCTATATGTGACAACAATAAATATTATTTAATGAATATAAATTCACTAATTTTGTACTGAATAAATATTGTAATACAACGTACATTGATAATAGAATATTTACGCACGTACAAGTATCTATTTTAAATTCCCATAATTTTAATAAAACCCTACTAAGGCTTTCGACTTGAAACAGTTGATTTTTTAACGTTAACATCTGTAAATTGTGTCATTTTGAAACGACTCAGCATCGTCCTGTAAAATCAATTATGTTCAATTTTTAATACTCGAAGTAGAATTCAATTGTAAATATCATTAAGTAATTTATATTTAAAGTTGATCAACTTAAAACGTTGCTTATTAAAAAAAAAAATCGAATTCAAAAGCGTTTAATGTTTCAAGTCTTCAAAAGTGAATTTTAAAATTCTTTAAATTGACAAAGAAACCTTAAAAATGATTACCTAAATTGAAAACTTTGATAGTAAAAGATTTCAGAAATAAATATTGTAAACTGATTGATTTCATAATTGAAAAAGTTAACAATTGAACTTAACGTATAAAAGAAACTTAGAATCAAACTTATTTTAAATTAAATTATACCATATAGATTTTTCTTCCAAAAATTTGTAAACTTCCCAGTCAAAATACAAATTTCCTGTAATTTTCTTGTTTTTCTCGGTCCTAAAAAATTCACGGTCATTAATTAAAAAGCAAATTGAATAGGATTATTTTTTTTAGATTAATTGGACGGATTATTTTTGATTGCAATAAAATGAAAACCCAGCTGCGCACTAATTATAAAGACATTATTAAAAAAAATAAAACATCATAAACCGTAAACATTATACCAGTTTTTTGCATATGTTATGAATTTTGGGATATCCATTTTTGAGGATTTTTAGCAGTCTTGTATCCAGCGTTTCTTTTTTCTTATGCATATTTACAAATTACCAATTACGGCTGGTCATTTAACTCAAGCATTCTTCTATTAATGTCTAACATTATATAAATGTAGAATTAATCTGTAAACTAAAGAATTTTATTTTTAGTGCGCTCTTGTTTATTTTATATCATATAAAATAATTGTTAATAATTGGAACTAATTTATAATATATATTTAATATTTAATTATTGCAAAATATAATTATTCCTCTCGATTAAAAAAATACGCACGTATAGAATTATTGACAATAACTTGCAATATTACTGATGGAAAATACAATATCATAACTATTAAAAATGCGTTTTTTCCAAAATTTACCTGAGATTTCCTACTTTTTCGAAATAACTTATACTCTTACAGAAATTCAAGGAAAAATTTGTACAGCAGATATTTTTGTAATAACGCGGAAACAATAACAAAATGCCGCCATTTTTTCGAGGTTATGTGTACAGTGGTGAAATAAATGAGACAATAGGCGAATTACCAGGCTTGTGATAAGAACTTTAAATTAAATACCAAATATTCTCGTATTAAAAAATATGAAAAAATGTTTGGAAGATGGATAAACAAGTGAATACAATTATTTTCCATGGAATTTGCGTTTCAGGAATCGAAAGCAAAACAAAATTTGAAATATTTACCGATGGCAATTTGTGACTTCCTCCATGTGACGGAGTGAAACTTAGAATTTCAGCTTTTCAAAAAGCAGCCACTTTATTTTTCGTCAACAGGTTCACACACAAATTCGAATAAAATCCCGTAAATCTTTATTTACCGGTTGTATGTGTGATCAGTAGCCGTCGGTGGCCATATTGATTCCTTCACCGTGATTCCGCGGCAGAATTGTTCGAAAAGTTCACGCATGCGCATTAATAAATATGTAAAACTAGAAAAATAGTTAATAGAAAATAGTGCTTGTTAGAAAAAATGATCGAATCCAATTACATATAAATATAATTAGAGAAAAAAGTAGAAGAGTAATACAAATTTGAGTAATAAGTGACAAATTATTTAATGACTGAAAAAATAACAACGTAAACCAGTGGCGTAAACGGTAAATTTGAAATTGCAGTGAATGGGTCACTATCGGAAATGGCCAATTAAGACTGCGGATTCACCGGCTTCAGAACGATTCAAATGTTACAAACGGTTCTTTGTTTCTGGATACTTTAAGCATTTTGAGCGAACTCTAAATATTTCTTTTATAATTAAACAAAAATTAGGTGTTTTTTCAGTATAAGATACTATTTTCAGATGTGCTGAATTAATGTGAAAAATCATTTTTATCAAATGTACTCTACTATCTATTCTAAATTGGCGATAATGAATCTCTCGAGATAACTAATTCGTGTAACAGATAACAGGGATAACAGCGGTTCAGTACTTCAATTTTAGGTAAAAAAATAGACTTTTTCCAATGAATATTGAACGAAAGTGCCCTTTTCTTTAAACAATTTTCTAGTCATTTTTGTGTTTAAAAAATCGTTTTTAGCTAGCTTCATATAAAATCTGTCTTTCCACTAATAAAGTACTTCAAAATTACTATTTAAAAAACCTACCTGCTCTGTTTTTATTTTTTCAGACTTTTGAATTTGTTTCCAATGTATTTTTATCAGTTGACCGCTCTCAGATGTTTATAAAATTGTTAATTTCAGCTAAAAAAGATGATAGTGTAAAAGAACCAAAATTTCAAAAAAGAATATTCACGAGAATAAAAAAATTATGAAAATAACCATTTTTCAAATATTAATATGGTATCTTTAGAAAGTTTATTCTTTCTGGTTGAAAATCTGTAATATTATATTTTTGTGTAGAGAATCCATTTTTTTTTGGTTTAAATATTATTATTCGGTTCAAAAATGATTTATTTTGTCAGAAATTAAACAATTTTTGGTTAAAAAGTCATGATTTTCAGTTGCAAATGAAACTACTTTCGTAGAAAATTTAACTATTTGGTTTGAAATTAAACTATTTATTGAAGATTCGTCTTTTTGATTTAAACATACAACTCTTTTGTCAGAAATTTAATTTCTTCTGGTTAAAAGTGCAACTGTTTGGTCAAAGATTAATCTGTTTTGGTTAAGGATTTTACTATTGTATTCAAAATTCAACGAATTGCTCAAACTTTTTTTATCCTTCTTGTCTAAAAAAAGCTTTCTTTGGTTGAAAAATGAACTATTTTGTTAAAAAATAATTTTTTTAAATTAGAAATTCGTCTTTTTGGTAAGAAATTATTCTTTTTGGTTGAAAGTTAACTTTTTCGTTAAAAAATGATAAATAATAACAAATAATAATTAATTGTTTCATATTTACTATTTCCGTAGATAGTTGGGTATTTTCAGAACACTGAATTTTAAATTCCCGCTTCTTTGATCACGTGACAACGTAAAATTAGGTATTTCAAGTTGTGTAGTCAGCTGGCAAGATGTCTGCACATCGAGGGCCAAGCAATAATACGAATTGCATGGGACGATACTATATTTTTTTAATAACTTAAAAAAATATATAATTTTCGCCATAAGTTAATTTGAATATTAGTTTGTGTTTTCCAAAAGCTATTCAAGCAAATAATAAAAGCGTTACAAAAAACTATAGTTTTTATTATTTACTTGAATGGCTGTTGTTAAAGAAAAAATAATATCCGCAAATACACTTATTGTGAAAATAGGGATGTGCGTCAATAAAATGTTTCAATGAAACATTGAAAGTTTCATGAAACAATAAAACATTTCATCAGACCAAAGTTTCAGAAACGTTCGAAAGTTTTACAACATATTAAACTCAATTTGGAACAAAATTTTCAATAAAATAGATGACTTTTTAACGAAATAGTTGAATTTTTAACAATGATTAATTTTCCACCAATATAGACAATTTTTCAACAAAATAGTTGAATTTGTAATCAAATAGTTAAAAATTCAACCAAAGAAATGAATTTTTGTCTAAAATGATAAATCTTCAACCAAAAAAGAAACTTTTTCATAAATGTAATAGTTGACATTTAAACCAAAAAATATTGTTATTTTAAATCAAAAATATTTGAATTCACCCAGAAAAGACGAACTTTCAACAAAATAGTTGAATCGTCAAATAAAACAGATTAGTTTTCGAATCTGTAGATATGAATCAGTTAAATTTTTTACTAATTTCCATCGCAGTGACTGAATTCTAGCTATGAATCAGTTTTTTCACTGATTAATTAGTAAGTTTTACTGATTTATCACTTACAAATAGCTAGTTTACTGCTAGAATTTAGTTATTGGTATTAATAATTATATTTTTCTATTTAATTTCTATTTAACTATTATTTTATTTATTTATTAAAAATTTGTATTATATATAATATTTTATTAATATATTTATTATATTATTATTTTTATTATTCATTTATTATTTATGATTCATTAAAAAAATACGTAACGCGTTTTTCTTTGTTTAAATAAACACGAGAATAGAATTGCCATGTTATATAAACAAAAGAAAAACGCGTTACGTATTAGGTGCACGACCCCTTATTTATTATTATCATTTATTTGATTATTATTGTTGTTAATATTTTTGTTTTAAGATGCTCAGGATTAATTCCAGAGTAACGACTTCAGGCCCGATTTTTTAAATTTCACTCTGTGGAATTTATTAATTAAACAAATATAACGACAAAATTAGACATTTTACGAATATTTTTTTTCTGTGAAGAAAATACTTAAAAGAAGTCGCCATTTATCAGAATTCTTGCAGATATACTTCAGAAACATAAATTTGTAGAAAATTCGTCTTTTTTACTTGAAAATTCAACAAATAAGTAGAAATTTTGTTACTTTTATAAAACAAACATCTTATTTGTTTAAAAATTGATCTTTTTTGGTAGATACTTAATTTGCTTTGGTGAAAAATGCTATTGTTTAGTTTAAACTAAATCTGTTTTGGTTGAGGAGTCAATCATTTTGTTGAAAATTTGTCTTTCAGGACGAATTCAATTGTTTCTGATTAAAAATAAAAATATATTTTTTTGTTGAGTCCATTTTTTTTGCAAATTCAACTACTTGGTTAAAAGTTGAACTATTGTGTTAAAAAATTCATTTTTTGGTGTAGGATTGATCGTTTTAGTAGAAAATTCATTTCTTTTGTTGAAAATATAACTTTTTTTTTAACTTCATTTTTTTGTTAAAAATTACTTTTTTTTACTGATAATTGAATTATTCTAGTTGAAGATTCATCATATAAGTTGAAAGTTCATCGCTTTGGTTGAAAATGTAACTTGTTTGATTCAATTGGTTAAACTTAATATTTTCGAGTAGTAAATTCAATTGTTTTGTACAAAATCTGTCTTTTTAGCTTCAAAGTTCAACAATTTGGTTGGATTTTTTCTCATGTCTTGGCTAAAAAATCGTTTTTAGTCAAAAATTAAAATATTTTGTTCAATATTCATCTTTTTGGTTTGAAAATTCATCTCTTTTAGTAGAAATTGACTAATTAATCAGTAAAAATAATTTATTCTACAGATTTGAAAATTAATCTCTTATGTTTGAGGATTCAATCAACTATTTTGTTAAAAATTCGGTTTCTTTTGTGGAAAATGCATCTTCTTGTCAGCCAATTTTTTAAAGTGAAAAGACAACTATTTTGTTAAAATTGTTTTAGAATTAAAATTGAACTATTCCTTTTTTGGATGAAAATGCATCACTTGTAGTTTGAAAATACATGTATTTTTTTTAATCCGTCTTTTTGCTAGAAAATTAATGTTCTTGGTTGAAAATTCATCTTTTTGGTAGAAAAGTCAATTAATTGGTTAAAAATGATTTTTCTCGTTGTTGAAAAGTCGTCCTTTTTTTTAATTCAACTCTTTTTCATTTAGAATATAAAAATATTTTTTAGTTGGAATATCGACTATTACATTTTTCATTGAGAATTCATGTTTTTTGCTTAAAATTCAAACATATGATTAAAAGTTGAACTACTTTGTTAAAATTTTATTTTAAAAATTTGAAAATCCATTATTTTAGTTGAAATTCATCTATTTGTTTGAAAATGTAACTATGTAGTGGAAAATTGGGCTTTTTCAGCAGAAAAGTCATCTATTTGGTTGAAAATTCAACTATTTGGTTTAAAATTAACATTTTTCTTGAAAATGCATATTTTTGGGTAAAGAAAATGAGCTTTTTACCAATTTCATCTTTTTTTTGTTAAATATGCAACTGGTTGAAAAATATTCTTTTTGGGTTTAAAATTCAAGTAGGTATTTGGTTAAAAATTAATTTATTTTGTTAAAAATGTAATATTTTTACTTGAAATATTAGAAGTTCAAAGCGTTTCAGTTAATATATTGTAAAACTTATGATCGTTTCGAAAAATTTGGTATAATTAAACCAGTGGTATAGAATTTTTAACAAAAAAGTTATTTTTCAGCCAAGAAAGATGAATTTACAACCAAGAAGGGTGACTTTTCCACCATAAAAGGTCAATTTTCAATCAAAAGGGATGAATTTTTAACAACATAGTTGAATTTCCGACAAAAAATTATTACTTTAACAAAATAGTTGAATTTTCCAAAAATAATTAGATTTTTAATTGAATTTTCAAGACAAAAAGACAAATTTTTTAGAAGACAGTTGAATTTTCATCAAAAAAGTTCATTTTTAACCAAGAAAGATGACTTTTCTATCATGAAAGATACATTTTCAACAAAAGAGTAAAGTTTTTAAGCTAAAAAGTCGAATTTTTTAGTAAACAGTGAACGTTTAAATAGGAAAAGACAACTTTTTAACAAAAAAGATAATTTTCAATCTAGAAAGATGTATTCTCAACTAATAAGCTGAACTTTCAACAAACAGGAATAATTTTCTACTCAAAAATACATTTTTTCAACAAAATAGATGAAATTTCAACCAAATAGTTAAATTTTTAACTTATACAATATACAGGAGAAAGTTTCAACCAAAAATGGAATAGTTAAATTTTCAGATAAAAACTCTGATAAAAAGAATAACTTTGAATAAAAAAAAATATCGGTATTGCGACAAAATAGTTAAATTTTAAGCCAAAAAGATGAATTTTTGACCCAGAAGATTAACGCTGTATCAAAAAAAAAAAAGAATTTTCAACTTAACCATTATACAGGATAATGCCAACAAAATTGTAGAATTTTCGACCAAGAAGATTATTGTTCTACCAAAAAGACGAATTTTTAACAAACTACATGAATTTGCAACAAAATTATTTAATTTTAGAGTCAAAAAGAGTCAAAATAGTATAATTTGCTACCAAATTGTTGAATTTTCAAGCCAAATGATGCATTTTCTACAAAACAGTAGAATTTTTAATATAAAAGTTCATTTTAAAGCAAATTGTTGAATTTTCAACTATAATGATGAATTCCTAATAAAAAAGTAATTTTTTTACAAAGTAGTTCACCCTTAGTCAAATAATTGACTTTTCAAAAAAAAAAAAAAATTAATTGACAACAAAGCATGTAACAGTTGATATATTAACCAAACAATTGCATTCTAACCAAAACGATTACATTTTCAACCAGAAAGATTAAATTTCTGCCAAGAAAGACGAATTTTCAACAAAATACGTGAATTTTCAACCAAAAAGTTGAACTTTCAACTAAAAAATATAATTTTTTAACCAAATAGTTCAATATTAAACTGATTAAAAGAAAAATTCTTTTCAAAAAATGGAATAGTTTATTTGTCAGTTTAAAATTTTTATTTTCAACCAAACATGAAAGAAATTTTCATCGAAATAGGTTAAATTTTTAGCCAAAGAGATGAACCTTGAACAAAAAAAAATGAATTTTTAACAAAGTAGTCGAATTTTTGACAAAAAAGATGACTTTTCAACAATATTAATTAAATATTAAAGTATTTTCAACAAAATAATTCAATTTTCAATCAAATAATAGAACTTTCAACCAAACGAGATGAAATTTGAACCGCAAAAATATAATGGTAGCCTTTTCAATAAGAAAATGAACTTTTACCTAATAATATAGTTGGATTTTCTTATTGGGCTAAAGTTCTAAATTTTATCTAAGTTCGTAACGTTTGTTTGGCCCTCAGCGAGCAGACATCTTGGATTTCCCCCACTCTACCTGAAATACCTAGTATAACGTAGATAACATAATAATAACGTAGTATATCATGTGCTCAGCCCTGGCTAGAAGTGCTCTAGAACTGCTAAAATAGTGAAGGGTGAACCGTGAACGTGGTGGTCACATGTGTAGCGGTGAAAAGTGAACAATTAGTGCGGTTTTTTGAGAAGTAAGTATTTGTGAGATTAGCTTCGCAGTTTTCAGCAGTCTTGATAAAATTTGGTTTGATTTGGCGTTATTTAAAATTAAATTATATGTTTTCCACGGCGGTGAAGCGTTACAGAGTGGCACATGCCGAACATGAGCATGGTGTGGGTGTATAAAAATAACGCGTTGTAGTTGTAGCTGAACTTCGCCAGAGTTTGACATCCTCTCAACAATGTAGCTCTCGACTTTCATCTTGAGATTTGGAGCAACAGTTCATCAACTGTACACTTCTTTTTTGGCTTTAAAGGTGTGGCGTTCCCTGTCCATGTGTGTGTGAGCGACACGCCGCAGTTGTGTCCGGTATTGTTCCTGAAATCCGCGATTTTTGGCTTACCGTTACATAAGGTAAAGTGCATCGGACTTTAATGATATCGACTTTTTCTCTCAGTGAATGAGATTTTTTTCTTGGACAGTAACGGCACCTTTAACAGGAGTTGTGAACATGGGCATATCCAGCATATCCATCAATATCAGTATAACCAGTATGTCTCGTTGACCTCCGCGAAACAAGTATCACTTATCATCACGTTAGTGCGATGACTTGAGTCGAAATAGGATTTTTTGGTGATTATTATTATTTCGGAGGATTATGCACAGTGTCTACAGGCTGTAAAGTATTGTACCTTTTGTAATCTGTTGTCCTCGTTTTGTATCGTTGGTATTTACTAACATAACCTCAAATTTACACATGCTCTTATAACAGCTTCGAGGCTTTATGGCTTTTCCCGACATTTTATTATGTTTTTTTTTCGTTGTCGTTGTGATTCAGATCGGAGAGTCGGGTTTATAATTCGGAAAGGGATATTTGTGATTGCCTATGATTATAAAGCTTAAGAAGTTTGTAGCATTCTTGAAGTCGAATTGTTGTGCAAGTAATTATGAAACCACGCACGGGTAGGTTTAAAGAATTCAATTAACAATAAGGTCAGTCTTCCTGTACAATAAACTTGTTTAATGCATGAATCTTCCTTATCAAGTATCCAGACACTTAAATATTGATATCTAGAATTCATTAATGATTATAGTTGCGTTATTGATTAATTTATGCAAATTTTTTTGTTTTTTCGGTTCTCGATTTTTAATATTTCATTTGTTGTCCTCTGTAACTTGCAAAGTTGCAAATGAAGTTACTGGACCAATCTGATTTATTGATTTATTTTATAATAAAACTTCGGTAAAAAATTTAAAGAACTGATTTTGATTACGAGTACAAAATTCTGTCAAAACAAAAATCGGAATTCAATTATTGTTTATGTCTGCGTTTTATTTTTAGTTTTGATTAGCCTTCCATACAGTGTTAAATGACAAACTGAACCGTTTGTAATCTGAAACATAAAGATAGAAGCTTAGTAAAACGAAAATTTCTGTGAAAATTTGAATCCTTACATAATCAATGTAGCTGCTTTAATCTCAAACCAGACGACCCGGGGGCTGGGGGTGTCTGGAAATTGATTCTCTTGACCATAATTTTGGGTTATTTCTTTATGCAAGATTTGTCTCTTCTCTAAGAAATTGTCCTTTGTCACTGTGTTTACTTTTAGCTCAGCCAGTTTGCTAACTTTTATGGCTTGGTCTTCATTAAGCAAGGGGTGTCCTTTCATAATTCTGGGCTTAGGTATATTTTTGGACAGGAATAATCTACTACTTGGCGAATCTACGATGTACCTGAGGTACATTCTTGATATTAAATTTTTTTGGTGCAATCCAAATTGCTATTCAAACTGTTTGGTGTATAAATAAAAATATAAATACAGGGCTTATTTCAATTTACAAACAATCAATTACAAATTTCGTTCGTTTTAATATTCTGAAATGACGTTACATGTTGTAATAAAGGTGAATACCTCCTTTGGACCATAATAGTTTATTAAAAAAATGAGAGGTGCACGTAGGTTCAAGTTCTACAGGAATGTTGAATCCAATGATTGATTTCCGCCTACTCGAAGATAATCGAATTAATATTATCGAATTAGTATTCAAGTTTGTGGTTTTCACATCCTCCTGAACTTCTAACAAAGGGTCTTTATCTCATCGTTAGTTACCACTTTCATTTCCTGGAATCTCATTTTCCACTTGAAACCGCAATACTTTATTGTCAGACTATTGTATCATCAGTAAAATCCTTGAAAGAATGTAAACTATTTCAGAAACAATAAAAAAAAAACACCGGAGAATAATTATTTTTACTAATATTACAGATAAAGTCAAATGTTCTTGAGTATATTTAGTTCAGAAGGATATGTGTTATTATTAGAATAGAGCTATATCTTCTTTTGTATGAATTAGTAAGTTCTCAAGCATATAAAGAAAAAAAATCCAAGAATTTAAAAAAAAACTGTGGAGTTTTTCAATCAAAAAGTTCGCATTTATGCGGAAAACGAGAAAAAGGTGAAAACTTGAAATTTTGCAACATTGTACGTCATTTAATGGCGCCGTATTGATATATGATTCAATATTTATATTTATATTAAATTATATTAATGTTAATATCACCATTGATATATTAATATTAGTATATATTTATACAGAATCAACAATTTTAATTTAATACCCAAGGGGCCGTTCAAAAAATATGTATCGCCTTTAGGGGGTTGGGGGAGTCAACTCGACCGTGTTTAGATATTTTCACTCTGACTACCAGCTAACTTCACTTCATTGAGTGCTGAGGGGAAAACAATGGACCAAATGCATGGGATTCGGTCATTTTTTGCCCTATTTTGCTATTATCTTTGTAAAAACTAATTATTTCTATATAAATGTATTTGAAAAAAAGTTTGTATTTTCCAAGATCTATTTAACGAAATAATAAAATGATAATAATTATTATTCATTACGAAGATATTACAAAAATAAAGTTGTGTCCCATGCATTTGATCCATTGTCTTCCCCTCAGCATTCATTGAACTGAAGTTAGCTGGTAGTTGAAGTGAAAATACCTAATAACATTGTAAACTATTCAAACATTATTTTACACGAAAAGAAAATATTTAATCCTATAAAAGTTCTATAGATATCTATTTTTTATAACATTTGATTATCACAATACAATTTTTAATCATATAGAACTTATTTTTATTATATTTGCATCTGTGCAACGACTACTATTGATTTCTGGCACACTTTACTTGTTCATTCAAAGAAGAGTATTTTGAGAAAACAAAGTTGAAAATCATTTATTAACCGCGACCTGTGGCTTGATTTGTCCGCCAAAGCCGAAAATCCATTTCTTGACCAGCCGTGGCTTTTACCAACTTGTGTTAAGGGCATGGGTAGGCCCTAACCTCAAGACTGAATTGCCTCATTTTGCTCCATAAATCCTAGAATGACATCTTTGTTAGACAAACTTGGGGCCTACTTTTGTTTTGAATCAAGTCTGTATTTGGAGTGAAAATTAGCTAATCTCAATACTTTTTGCGTAAAACGATTTTTTCGAATTATCGGGTTGGAATAATAAAAAAATCGTTTTACGCAAAATGTATTGAGATTAACCAATTTTTAACTGGAATCCAGACTTGATTCGAAACAGGGCTAGCCCCTAAGTATCTTATCAAAGATGTAATTATATTATTTATGGAGTAAAATGAGGCAATTCAATTTTGAGGTAAGGGCTTGGTTCTAATGCCCTAAATTATCACACGGCGATATCATACATACAACTTTGATATTAAAAATTCCCTGTAAATAAACGTGTAGTCGAGAAAGTTGTGTACTCACTGCAATTATTTATTTAAATAGTTCAATTTTCAGCTATTAGATATAGAAAAAAATAGATAACTGCTACATCTGGACATAATACTTTAATAGCATTGAATATTTACCTCGTTTATTTTTTGAACCATGTTTTCGGGCCAACTGTATTTCAAGATCTATTTTCCCTTCCAGAAAGTCTTGTTTTTTTATTAGCATTTCTTCTGTCTCACGTAATTTTTGTATTGCTTCAGCAGTGGATGGAGATGCAGCTTCCTTCTTTCCACCAAATATTTTGAAGAAACTCATTTTCAATTCTAAATTCTCACTGTAAAACTACTACTGCAATATAGTTTTAGTTCTATGAAAAACTAGACGAAGCACACTATCCATACATTCTGTATGTGCAGATTAGTTACATTCTGACGTCTCTGATCACTGGTGTCTGCGCGAATGCGTGCGTGTGCATGCATGTGTGCACACGCAAGTGTGCATATCCTATGGCTATTCTACTAATCTACCTCCATGGGACTGCACAAATCAAAGAATACACGGTCCAGCCTTAAGCGGGGCGCACACATATTTGCACAGCGCACAACGCGTGGCGCAGAAGGTTCTCGTCCAATCACAGGGCTCTATTTCCATCGCTGTGATTTTCGCACAGCATGGCGCAGGAGGCATCGAAAAGTTCGGAACCTACAAAGTTAATTTCCACATATTTGCTATATGAATATATAACTAACTGTGTTACAATGATGTAGAGAAAGTTTTGAAGGAGAAACGAATAAGTTATATTAACGACTTTTTTGTTAAAACATGAAGATTGCACGTATATTTGTCTAATTTTTTTACATATTTTCCGTGGATTATATCTCTGATTATCGATTGAAAATAATGTAAAATATGCGTTTTTTAAGTCAACGCATGTTTTATTGACAGGGAAGAAAACATAATACTAGTATAAAAAGAGCGTTATTTTAGTTTGTTTTTTCACACTATTTTATACAGTGCGAAATGAAATTAGAAATATTTCTTCGCGAGATATATTGCTTAAGAAGGAAGGGCACAATTAAAAATAAAGAGTCAACAAATTATTTAGATCAAATCAAATATCAAACTTTAACAAAAGTGGAATAGTTACATTTTCAACGAAGAAGATTGATTTCTACATGAAATTTCAATTAGAAACAATTAATTGTCAACCAATAGTTTAAATGTAAGCTAAAAAAATAATTTTCCACCAAGCAGATGAATTTGCAACTAAATGATAGAATATTCAATTTGAATACTTACGTTATTAGGTAAACAAAAAATTTAGAACCAAACAACAAAACTAATTTCCAGAAAAATTGTTACATTTCCAAACGGAACAATAATCGACGTATAGTTAATAAAACATAATTTTCAAAAAAACAACCACAGTTTCGAACAAAGTGATAAATTTTCAAGTGAAATGATAAATCCTCAAATTTTGAACCAAAAATATAAATTTTCAACTGGAATAGTGAAAAGGAAAAATTCAGCAGGTGCATTGAGAGGTTACCTTATCCATATTTCTTCAACATTACAAGGATAAGAAGTTATATATTGTTTATTATTTTATATTATCTATGGCACAAATTACATTAATTTCAAATTACTTTTATTTATTTATCAATTGTACAATTTCTTGATCTTTTACTTGAAATCTTCGCTCATGGCATTTACGTCATTGCAAATATACTTCATTCTCGCGCGCTCACATATCCAATACGGCTGAGTGGGGTAGAATTGCTTCCTATTGGTTAACTTTTTTTTAGTTGCGCGTGACTAGACCATGTATTTTTTGATCATGGGAGTGAGTTCAAGTATAGACTGTCCTTTTCTGCCTTGTGGATTCCGACCAGTATTTCACCATACTAACATTGGAGGAGAGTGGTGTTGATAGCTGAGTTCCGTCAAACACAACACCAAAGTTACGTTATACAGTCTGGTTCCACTCAAAACATGGAAAGAGAGGGAGATGACGCACGAGCCCTTTTCTGGCCCATCGACTCAACGACGCGTAGAAAGACGGAGGGAGAGGATGATAGTGCACGAGTAGTGTGTCCTGTACCGGCCTATCGAACCAACAACACGTGGCGAGACAAAACGATAGGAAGACAGCACATAAGCAGTCTGTCCTCTTCTGGAACATGGACACTGAAACACTATTTCACGTTAGTGAAATCAGCAAGGATGAATTCACCTTAATCCACCGCAGAAAAGAGTGGCATAATTACTACCATCATTCTTTCTCCTCTACTGTTCTTAAAGTCCATACCGGAAGCACCGGAAATGGCAGAGGGAGCATGGATCCGGTGAAACCAACACCAACTTATTTACTCCCTTTACTTTCCACTTAAGGGTTCTGAGTGGAAAAGGTCATGCAAAGAAGAAATTCCACTGAGAATCAATGGGCAATTTCATTAACAAAGTTTTATTCTGTTTTGGCGCCAGAGATATCGGTACGATCTTCCAGCAAGATGGCGGCCACCGAGGAACCTGGGAACTGCGATTGGCGGAGAACGCGGGGACACGTGGATACGACGCTGCGATTGGACGACGGGAACGAAGCCACCAAGCGAACCTACTGACTCTGCGTTCCTCGTAGCTTCACTCTCGTTCCGTACACGTTACAGATGACACGTTGTAGAAAATTTGAGACGACATCGGGAATAATAAAATAAGGAAAAATGCCTGTGGAATCAGAACGATTTTAAAGGAAATTTGAATATAATGGTGTAAGTAGAATTTTTGCTTCCTGGCGGACAGTTTTCGCGGATCGTTATTATTTGGTAAAAGAGAAAATTTGGAAATACCGCCAAAACGCTCAGCCAGCTCTCTAAGTGCTCAGTGTTTCCTTTCTTTTTAAGTTTGTGCCGTGAGTTAGTAGGGTTTTCTTTTTTTTGTGTATTCTTTAGCTGAGAGGTGAGAACTGAAAAGTTAAACTTCTCAATTCTCACGTCTGAACCGGGGATTATCTGTCACAAGTGGGAAATTTTTACCGGAATAAAGTGTCTTTTCAGGATGGTCGAGAGGAATAATGGTGTCCGTGTTTCGTTTCATGGCCGGTGTTAAATTTGTACAAATAGATTTATATGGGAACCGACCATGAACTCTCTTTTAAAATTGTAAGATTTGGGGTTGATTTAAGATAAAGTTCTTTTCTCCTAGGATAAATTCTCATGTACGATAATTTTCATACGAAAATAGGTTATTACGAAAATTTCAATCACGTGGCCACGGGCTTTTCTCAAAATGGCGTCGTTAACTTCGATAAATTTCGGTGAATTGAAACTGTCAAGCTTTAATAGGATTGTTAATTCTACGTCATAGTTTCGAATATCGGTAACCGATGAGATTCGTTGTTTAGTATTACAGATTCACTGGAACTCTTTGAGTGTTAAATAAAATGAAGTTATCTCTGGTAAATAATGTGGTCTTATTTGGACTTTATTGGTTAAGAAAACCCTCACTCTAAGAAATTTTCTTTCAAGATTAGTAATTAATCAGAGTTTACAATTGAATCTCGGGATTTAATTCAGTTTGTCTTATTGAAACACCTCGATGGATCTGAACCTTTCATTTCTTACAGTTTGCTTCTTTTCAAACCTACTTCAGTCAACTCACGCCTTAAGCCAAAAATAGCCACTTAGGTATATTCTGCCTAGTTTCCTTTTCTTACAGCTTAAGTGGACATGGAACACGCCGTCACTAGGACTGGGTCGAGGTAGGCCATATATGGATATATTTAATTTTGCTCATTTCACTTAGTACTGAGGTTTCCCAACGGGCTGGAGAATGCTCTCACAGCTTGTATGAAGGAAACATATTTTCAATCACTTTTGTTCGCCAGTTGTCGATATGAGACGGGCGTGATGTCAAGACTAACTTTCTTATAAAATATTCTTAATTTACTTCGTCAAAGCTAAGTTTACTGGAACATATTTCGGAACCTGTTTGCTTGTAGAAATTCAAAGCGATGAATTTATATTTAGCACACTAAGCCTTATCGTATGAAGGATCTATACGAATCACCGAAATTCCTCACGGCAGAGGATACGTGAATTTGGGTCAGTTGCAAATTGGCTTTATCCGATGTAAAATACATGTACACGTTCGCCCATTACAAATCGAATCGCATGTTGTCACGACAATTTTAATCAATTGTTGTACTCATTTTTTCTCTTTTTCTTTTTAGGAAACGGACCAAGTGACTCTCCCTTTGATAAGTTTATAGTGTTAAGAGCTTCGGTTTTATACGCCAACGTGTAAAGGAACATGAGAGTGAAGTCAGGCTAAAACATTTCACGCAATCAGCACTAGCTGAACATAATATCGAAACAGGATATAGCATTTTATTTGACAAAACAACCATCATCGCAAAAACATACAATATTTTCCCAAGAAAACAGAGAAGCAATCGAAATCTTAAAACACCATAATAACATCAATAGGGACAATCGATTTAATACCAATCCGTTTTGGCTTTCCGTCCTCGCGGGTTTTTTAAAAAAGACCTGATTGGCCATTCAAGTGCGACCAGTCCACAAGCTGGAATGCTGTGGATAACCACAGGCATCGTAGAGAGTATATATAAGAACAAAATAACCTGAAACTTCAGTTTCAGGTCAGCCCTGAAGAAGTGAACTGCAATGTTCACGAAACGT
>JAABKJ010002373.1:0-28224 GCA_011634705.1 Andricus grossulariae | reverse complement strand
GTAATTAAACATTTTCCCAGAAATCTCAAAAACATTTTTCATTTTCTTGAAACCTCTCATACTTCTTAAAATTTCTTCGAAATTTTCGGCAATCTGTTCAAACTTAAAATCATTTTTCAACCATTTTCAAAACTGCTAAACCTTCTAAATATATTTCAAAATTATTCAAATTCTACAAAAAATTTTTTTATAAATTCTGAAAATTTAAAAAACTTGCCTTCAAATCTTCCAGATTTTTTTTCAACAATTTTGGAAATCCTTTATAATGTTGAAAAGATTTTAAAATGTTATTTTTAAATTAATTTTTTAATATGAGAAATTATTTTAAATTATCCCATGAATTATAAGAAATATTTTTCATTATCGTGAAACCTTTTGAAATTTTTAATAAAATTTTGCGATTTTGCTTATGGAAAGATTTCACTTGGAAATTTTTCGATTCTATTTCGGAATTTTACGAAGTAATTTAAAATCTTTTGAAATCTTTGTCAATTTTGTCCTAAAAATTATTTTTAAAATAAAAAAAAAAGGTTAAATTTTCCCATGAATTGTAAGAAATTTTTTTTATTTTCTTGAAGTCTTTGAAACTTCTTAAGAAGCTTCCAAATTTTTTTCGAAATCTTTAAAAATCTTTACATTTTGTGGAAAATTTTTTGAAATATTTTCAAATTTCAAATTATTTTTTTAGCCATTTCCAAAACTTTTATACTTTGTAAATGTGTTTTAAAATGATTCGAATTTTTCCAACATTTTTCTTAAAATTCTGAAAAATTGCCCTAAAATATTCCAGAATCTGTCATGACGATTTACATTAATTTTGAATCTTTTTAAAATTTGGGAATGTCATAACAGTACCCGCATTTTTTTTAAATGTTTGTAGTCTTACTAATTGAGAGTTTTGCTTGAAAATCTTTCACATTATTTTTCGAAATTTAAAAAAATGATTTACAATCTTTGTCAATTTTCTTTCAAAATTTATTTTCAAAATAAAAAATCAATTTACATTTTCCCAGGAATTGGAAGAAATTTTGTTATTATCTTGAAGCCCTTTAAAATTCTTAAAAAGCTTCTTCATTTTCGAAATCTCGAAAAATACATTGATTATTATTATTGAATATATATATTATTATCATTGAATATATATATTTATATGTGTGTGTGTGTGTTATTTAAATAACCTAACATTTATGATAAACCTGAATTTCGCAGACTCTTTTGTTAAATGGCAAACAAAAATTAAAGCTTCATCGAATCACGAACACGGGTTTGCCGACGCTTTTCAATAATTGAATTGTCTATTTTTCTCTAGAGGGCAATATTCAAGTTTTCTCTTATTTGTTACAACTTCCTTTATTTATTCTTGAATTAATCATAATTATTTATTCATACATCAGTTTATGAAAATTTGTACTGCAAATGACTAAAAGCTATATTGCAACATCTCGATTGTATCTCCCAATAAAAATAAAAGATGTGTTTTCGTAGTTGAAAGGATTGAAAAGTTCAGTTCTGTTATTATTGGCAATTAGAGGATATGTCGAGGAACAAGAGAAATGGAAGGTTGGGTTAAAATAGACTGACGTTGGGAGGTCACGTCTGAATTATTAATGAATTCGATTGAATTACGCACGGTATTCAAGGGTATTAAAAAGTCCATTATCAAAACTTTCTCTGCTCATTCATTTTAATCAGAAAAATTTCTTATCACCTATTCAAACTTTATTCATTGACGAAAAAACTCGACAGTAATTAATTATTACCTCACAGTTTAATCTCAGATACAAATTGTATTAAAAACACACCATTTTGAATTAAAGCTGCGCTTTCAATTTGGAATTCATTTCTCGGAAAAAAAGTTTAAAATAATTTTTATAACTATTTTTCAGGTCCTTCATGCTTTATAAAAGAATCGATAGAATAAAAAAAACTGACTGGATTTTTTTTTTCAATCAAACAGATACACTTTTAAACAAATATTATTATTTTTATTTAACAAGATACATAACTTTTGAACCAAAAATGAAATTGTTCAATTTTTGGTTCATAGAATCAATTTGAAAAAAAAAACAGATTTTCCACAAAATAGTTCAACTAACTAACTAAAGCAATAAAGTTTTATCAAAAATCATGCATTTTTGATCAAGAAGATTAATTTTCAACCAAAAGTCGAATAGTTGAATTTAAATCCAACAATTTAATTATCAACGAAAAAATGTATTTTTAACAATATTTTTAAACACAATAGTTTTTAACCAAAAAGAGATGAATTTTATCACCAAAAATACACATTTTTAAACAAAAAGGTTAATTTTCTACCAAAAAAGGCCAATTTTTAACCAAATAGTTGAATTTTCAATTCAAAAAGATACCTTTGCATCTAAGGATTAATAGTTACATATTTAGTTGAAAAGATCTTTTTACATAAAATACCAGAATTTTTAACCAAAAAGATAAATATTTATCTAAAAATAGAATAGTTGAATTAGCATTTAAAAAAATTAATTTTTAACCAAAACATTTCATTTTTAATATTTTACCAATAAACTTGAATTCTCCACTAAAAAACGAGTATTTAACAAAACAATTAATTTTTTAACCCAAAAATGAAATTTTTAACAAAAATTATAAATCTGTATAAAAACAGTATTGTAACCAAATAATTCAATTTTCAACTCAAAATGATAAAAATGATTGAAAGATTATTTTTCAACAAAATACCTAAATTTTTCAACAATAAAAGATAATTCTTTAACCAAAAACAGTTTAGTTGGACTTTTATTTTGAGTAATTATTTTAAAAGATTTACTTTTTAACCATAGAATTGAAATTTCAACAAAATATTTGCATATTCAACCAAAAAAAGTTCTTTTTATCTAAAAAGTCGAGCTTTGAACAAAAAAATTAATTTTTTGAACCCAAGAATTAAATTTTTAACCAAAATAATAAATTTAAAAAAAACGTATTTTTAACCAAAAAGTTCAATTTTCAAATGAAAAAAAGAATTTTCCAACCAAAAATATGTTTTTCTAACAAGAAAGATTAATTAACTACCGAAAAATACAACTCAAAAAGATAAATTTGAAACTAAAAATGGAATCCTTTCATTTTATTTATCGACAAAAAACCTTGAATTTTCAATTTAAAAGGATAAATCTTCAACCAAAAATAGTATAGTTGACTTTTCATTAAAAAAATTTATTAAAAAATAAACATGATTTCTCCACCAAAGAATTGAAATTTCAACCGAATAGTTGCATATTCAACCAAAAAAGGTGCCTTTTTAACTAAAAAATTGAATTTTCAACATAACCATTAATTTTTTAACCGAAGAGCTGAATTTTCAACTGAAATTATGTATATTAAAAAATGAATTTTTAAAGAAATCGTTCAATTTTCAACCAAAAAGATTAATTTTCTGCCAAGAAGACTAACTTTCTACCAAAACATATTTAACCAAATAACTGAATTTACAACAAAACAGTTGATTCTTTTATTAAAAACGGTAAATTGTCAACCGAAAAATAAACATTAAATTTCCAGTTAAAAATTAATTTCCAACAAAATCGCGAATTTTCGATGAAAAGTAACATTTTCAACCAGAGAGATGAATTTTGAAATAAAGTGATGAATCTTCAATCAAAAAAGATTTTTATTTTATATTAAAAAATTTCAATTTAACAAAAAAGGATAAATATTCGAACAAAATATTGAAATTCTCAATCAAAACAGAATAATTTTCAACCGAGATGAATACGTTTTATTTAAAAAGAAAAAGTTCAACAAAATACATGAATTTTCAACAAAATAGTTACACTTTCAGCCAGAGATAAATCTCCTACAAACAAAATTAATTTTTCACAAGAAACGCAATTATCAGCCAAGTAATTGAAATTTCAACTAAAAAGATTAATTAAAACCAATAAATATTTCCGCCCAAGAATATTTCGATTTTAAATTTAAAAAAAGTTGAATTCCACCCGAAATGATCCATTTTTAAACAAGAAGGTTAATTTTCTACAAAAAATGAAGAATGAGCTTTTAACCAAATTTCTAAATTTTGAACAAAATAATTAATTTTGCAAGAAACTGTATGTATTTGTTGGTAAGGTAGACCTTGGGCATACCGACCGAGTCTAGATTTCTTGTAGAAATCTGCATTACCGACTTAAGGTAATATCGACTATTGTTAATACCCACTAGCTATACTGCTAATTTTTAGCATTTATAGACTAAATAATAATAGTTTAAATAATCACTTAAGTTTTGCAGACAAAATAAAGTTCATTTTCCACTGCATACATTTTCATTTCGGTCTAGACACTTTTAAACCCGGACTCCACAAAGTTTGTCGGACCTAGTAACATTTTAAGCCCAGCTCAAATGACCAGCTCTGGCTCTCACTCATAACTTTTCTTCTTAGAGCGCGGTGTAGCGAGAAGACTATAACTCGGCATCAAGTCCAAATTCTCTAAAAAATTCCTAAAAATGCGTTTTAAATTCAGCCCAACTTGGCAGTGCCACTGCCACTGCATCAACATTAACCAGCCAAAATGCAACCATCATTGATAAATAATTCAATTTGGAAAGAAAAAATTCCATACCATGACATGAATCCACGAAAAACCTTTTCGCACTCCCAAAAACCCCGGAAAAAATCGGAAAATGTTGAATGTCATGGCCGCGGTGACTACGACTTTACCGATCAGATTGGATCCCCTTTCAACGTCAGGAAACGCAACAACAAATGGTACCTCCAACAATGTCACGTCAGTACCGGCAGAAAATCCAACAGTGGAAAATCTTCCGGAAAACGTGAACCTCTTTGTTGTGGTCGTCAAGGGAATCATAATGGGAACCATCATCACGGCGGCAATTCTCGGAAATGCATTAGTTAGTGGATTTGAATAAGATTTATAAATTGTAATCCGAAATTAATCGATTGATTTCTATCAACTTTTTTAAATTATCTTACTGAGAAGGACAGGTCCCGAGATGCGATACGCCGTTTTGACTGGTGCTTTACAGGGTGAAAGTACATCAAGATTTATTAGATACGATATTCCTCAAGGGATGATCGCTACGGGGATTTCTATTTGAAAAAATTGAATTCATTCTCTGATTCTACGGGGAGGACCGTGAGAAAAGATACAATTTACGAACATTTTTTGAACAAACAGCGATCTTAGGGAGAGGATTATGAGTATATTGTTTAAGGGAATTCAATTCTTTCTCAGATCCTACAGAGAGGATCGTGAGAAAAGGTTCGATTTAAGAATAAAATTTTTATCTAAACCTTGTTCCTTTCGGGAGGATCGCAAGTGGGATTTTGTTTAAGCGAGTTTAATCCTACTTTCTGATCCTGCTGGAGGATCGTAAGAATAGGTTCTATTTCAGAAAATTCTTTTATTTGAACACCGATTCTACGGGGAGGATCACGAGTGAAATTTGGTTGAAACGAATTTGATCCTTCCTGTAATTCCACGGAGAGGATCATAAGAAAAGGTTTATTTGGAAAAAAAGATTTACTTACACTCCGATCCTACGAAGAAGATCGTGAGTGGTGTTTCTTGTTTAAACGAATTGAATCTTTTCTCCAAATCTACAGAGCCTATTGTGACAAAAAGGTTCGATCTAAAAGAAAAACTTTCATTCAAACTCTGATCCTACGGGAAAGATTGCGAGTACAATTTTTTTTAACGAATATTATCGTTTCACCGCTCCTAAGGAGAGGATCTTGAGAAAAGGTTCGATTTTGAAAAAAGGTTCAATTGAACTCTGATCCTAAGGTGAGGATTTTGAGTAGAATTTTGTTCATGCAAATGTAATCCATTTTTCAATCCCTCGGAGAGGATCGTAATAAAAGATTTAGTTGGAGAAAAATATTTAATTAAATTCCGCCCCTACGAAGAAGATCGCGAGTGGGGTTTCTTGTTTAGACAAATTGAATCGTATCTCCGATGCTACAGAGCGTATCGTGACAAAAAGGTTTGATCTAAGAAAAAAACTTTTATTGAAACTCTGATCGTACCGGAAAGATTACGAGTAGAATTTCGTTTAAACGAATTCAATCGTTTCTTCGCTCCTAAGGTGAGGATCTTGAGAAAAGGTTAGATTTTGGAAAAAGGTTTAATTAAACTCTGATCCTAAGGTGAGGATCGTGAGTGGAATTTTTTGTAAGCGAATTCAATCCTTTTTCAATTCCATAGAGAGGATCGTAAGAAAAACTTTAGTTGCAGAAAAATATTTCCTTGAACTCTAATCCTAAGAAGAAGATCCCGCGTGGGGTTTCTTGTTTAGACAAATTGAATCCTTTCTTCGATGCTACAGAGCGTTCCGGAAAAAAAGTTTTATTCAAACTCTGATCCTAACGTGAGGATCGCGATTGAAATTTTGTTTGAGCGAATTCAAATCTTTCTCCGATCCTACTAGAAGATCGTTACAATAGGTTTGATTTCAGAAAATTCTTTTATTCAAACTCTGATCCTAAGGTGAGGATCGCGAGGGAAATTTTGTTTGAGCGAATTTAATCCTTTTTCCAATCCCACGGAGAGCGTCGTAAGTAAAAGTTTAGGTGGAAAAAAAGATTTACCTGAACTCCGATCCTACGGGTAAGATTGCGAGTAGTGTTTCTTGTTTAAACGAATTCAATTCTTTTGCCGATCATACAGAGCGTATGGTGACGAAAAGGTTGGATCCGAAAAAAAAGTTTTATTCAAACTCTGATCCTAACGTGAGGATCGCGAATGGAATTTTGTTTGAGCGAATTCAAACCTTTCTTTAATCCTACTGGAAGATCGTAAGAATCGGTTCGATTTCAGAAAATTCTTCTATTTAAAATCTGATTCTACGGAGAAGAAGGTAAGAAAAGTTTTAATTGGAAAAATAGATTCACTTAAACTCTGATCCTACGAGAAAGATTGCGGGTAGAATTTTGTTCAAATGAATTTAATCGTCTCTTCGCTCCTAAGGAGAGGATCTTGAGAAAAGGTTCGATTTTTAAAAAAGGTTTAATTAAACACTGATGCTAAGGTAGGGATTGCGAGTGGAATTTTCTTTAAGTGAATTCAATCCTTTTTCCAATCCCATGGAGAGGATCGTAAGGAAAGGTTTAATTGAAAAAAAAGATTTACTTAAACTCTAATCCTGCAGGAAAGATCCCAAGTAGGGTTTCTTTTTCAAACGAATCGAATTTTTTTCCCGATTTTATAGAGCGTATCGTGACAAAAAGGTTCGTTCTGAAACAAACTTTTATTTAAACTCTGATCCTACGGGAAACATTTCTAGTAGAATTTTGTTTTAACGAATTTAATCGTTTCTCTGCTCCTGAGGAGAGGATTTTGAGAAAAGGTTCAATGCAACTCTGATCCTCATCCTACGCGAAATATCGCGAGTAGAGTTTTGTTTAAACGGATTTAATCGTTCCTTCGCTCCGAAGAAGATGATCTTGAGAGATGGTTCGATTTCGAACGAAAGGTTCAATTAAACTCTTATGCTAAAGGGAGAATTAGGAGTGGAGTTTTGTTGAGGCGAATGTAATCCTTTTTTCAATCCCATGGAGAGGATGGTAAGAAAAGGTTCAGTTAGAGAAAAAGATTTACTTAAACTCTGATCCTAAGAAGAAGATACCGATTGGGGTTTTTTGTTTAGACAAATTGAATCCTTTCTCCGATGCTACAGAGCGTATCGTGACAACAAGGTTCGAACTAAGAAAAAAACTTTTATTCAAACTCTAATCGTACGGGAAAGATTGCGAGTAGAATTATGTTCAAACGAATTTAATCGCAAATTTAAGCCTTTTTTCGATCCTACAGAGCGGATCGTGAGAAAAAGTTGGTTTTAAGAAAAGATTTTTATTTGAACTTCGATCCTACGGGGAGAATCGGAAGTAGAATTTCGTTCAAACGAATGTAATCCTTTCTCAGCGCCTATGGAGAGGATCTTTAGAAAAGGTTCAATTAAAACAAAAAATTCAATTAAACCCCGATCCTACGGGAAAATTTGCAATTAGGATTTTGTTTAAGTGAGTTTCAGGAAAAGACTTCTATTTAAACTTCGATCCTACGGGGAAGATCAGAAGTAGAATTTTGTTTGAACCAATTTAATCCTTTCTCTGCTTCTACGGAGAGGATCTTGAGTAAAGGTTTGATCTTAAAAGAGGTTTAATTAAACTCTGGTCCTACATGGAGGATCGCAAGTAGGATTTTGTTTAAAAGAATGTACTCTTTTCTCCGATCCTACTGAGAGCATAGTCAGAAGAAACGAAAATTTGAGAAGAATTTTTACTTTGATGTTCTTTGAACCGTGTAAAGCATCAGCAAAATCAGCGTCTCGCATCTCATGGCCTCTCCTTCCTAGTAACACGAAACGATTTCATGAAAATCAACCGATCGAGGCCAAATTCTGTGCTTTTTCATTTTTCATGTCTAACTTGACTCCACTAGGTGATCGCAAGTGTTCATCGACATCGGAGGCTAAGAGTTGTGACTAATTGCTACGTCGTCAGCCTAGCAGCTGCTGATCTTTTAGTGGCTGTTTGTGCGATGACCTTTAATGCCTCGGTGGAACTCTCGGGCGGAAGATGGCTCTTTGGAAGATTCATGTGTGATGTGTGGTGTTCCCTGGATGTCTACTTCTCAACAGCATCAATTCTGCACCTTTGCTGCATCAGCGTGGACAGGTATTATGCGATAGTCAGTCCACTCGAGTACACTGTCATCATGAGACAAGGGACAGTGGGGTGCATGCTGGGATGCACTTGGATGCTTCCAGCTCTCATCAGTTTCTTTCCTATCTTTATGGGCTGGTACTCTACGGATGAGCATCTGGAAGAGATGGCGAAAAATCCGGAGGTAAGTTTAATTATTGATAGCAATCCTACAAAATTTGTGTCATGTAACAAATACGCAGTTAGGTCTTTCTCAATGAGCGCCATCATCTGGTATGAACCAGATGTTTCAGCTTGAGGTTGACGTTCGCTGATGGTAATTCCCCGACTCGAAATTTATACCCTACTTTGAACCTAGAACAACTCATAATAACCTACTCTGTAGCTTTTTAAACCTGCAGCCCCGACTTTCAACCTTCAACTTCTACGGAATAAAACATTATAATTTATTTTGACTTCATTTAAATATAGAGGCCAAACTTGGAATCTCTAGAACCTACAGTCATCGAATTCGAAAACCTATTTTGATGCTGTATTACAATCAGTATCATATGTCATAATACTCAGTTAGGTCTTCTCTAAGGACCGTATCATCTGGTAACCACCAGATGTTTCGGCTTTGAATAAATTCCCGATGATGGTAACTTCGTATATTTTAACCTCCCCCCCCCTCCCCAATGTAACAGTCCGTAACGTTTCCTTCTGACCCCCTTTCCTCACTGGCGTTACGTAACATTTTTTGTATTATGTCTAAAAACATAGTAGACGTTTTCTACATAAAGAAAAAGGTTTTTTAAGATGATGTTTTGTCTATAAATAAATAAAACGATATTTTTATGTAGCAATAAATGCTTTTTCAAAATATTTTTCAGTGATATAAATATTGAAGTTACCGAATGTAAGTAATAATTAAAATTGAACAATTTAAAACTTTTTTTCAACACCATAAGGAATACAAATTATTATTAATAATAATATAACATAAAAATTTCAAATAAATATTTATTTGTTACAAGTTTTTGAATACTTAAATTCGAGCTGAAAATAAATTCTGAGAATTGAGAACAAGAAAATAAGTATTATCACTTTGTTTGTAAATTTATATAAATATAATTCTTATAAAATTTTTGAGAAAATTGAAGGAGATTTTTTATTATTTCAAATTTTTCAAACAAGTATCTAGAAGATTTTGAAAATATTTATTTGATGTTATAGGATTTTACATAATATTAGGAAAAATTCGAATCTTTTCGAAAGATTTTTAGGCTTTTTAGAAGTTTGGAAGAAATAAATAAATATTTCATAAATTTTTGGATATGCTTCCAAGTTTTTAAATATTTATAATCTATTTGAAAAGTTTGAAATTTCTAAAAATATTTTTAACTGACTCGAGTTTTCTTCAAAATTTTGAAAAACCGTTCAAAATGTAAAACAAAAATTCAAAATCTTTTTAAAGCTCCTCAAGTTGATTTTTTAAATCTGAAAATATACATTTCTAAAAATCTGTCAGAGTTTAAAATTCCTATTGAATCTCTTCAGTTCTACTAAATACTTCTGAAATGTGCTCGATCTGATTTTTTTTATCTTTTAATCTTACAAAATTTCAGCATTTTGCTTCAAAATTGTCTATACTCTTTTTTGAATTTTAATTAAATTGTTTTATATGTTTAAAATCCATTTTTTAATCTTCTTTCAAAGTTAGTTTTTAAACAACAAAAAAATCAATCAAAATTTTCACATGAATATTAAGAAGATTCTTTTTCAATCTTTTCAGACCTTCTAAACTTTCTCATCTTTGAAAATTATTCAAATTTTTCCGGATTTTTATTTAAATTCTGCAAAATTAAAAAAATTGCCTTAAAATATTTCAGATTCATCTTTTTTTTTGGAAGGCTGTTGAAATGTTTCATAATCTTTTCAAATAATCTCCTGAAATTAATTTTTCGAAATAAAAAATTATTTTAATTCTTCCTAGGAACCTAATTTTTTATTCATTTTCGTGAAACCACACAAAATTCTCAAAAACTCTTTACAGAGTATTCTTGTTTTTGAATCGTTTCAAAACTTCTAAATATATCTCAAGCTTACTTAAATTTTTTCTAAAATTATATAATATGGAAAAATTGCAAAATTATGTTTAAAAACTTTTCAGATTCTTTTTAAAAATGTTAGGAAATAATTAAAAATGTTTTGGAATCACTTTCAATTTTCTCTTAGGATTCAGTACAAAACTATCATTTTAAATTTTCCCATAAATCTTAAGAAAATTGTTTTCAGTCTTTTGACACCCTGCAGATTTCAGTTTGCCCGAAAATTTTTAAATCCTGAAAAATTACAAAAATTGTCTCAAAGTCTTCCATATTCTTTTTCCACACGTTTTGAAATCTTTAAAACTGAAAATTATTCTTTTAAAATAAAACCTAAACAATTTAAAATTTCCCCAGATATTTTTTTTAAAATTCAATCTCCTCAAATCTTTCATAATTATTGAAAAGCTTCGAATTTTTTTCGAATTCTTCAAAATAAGTTTTTTCCGTAATTTAATTTTTCTTATCGCTTTAAAAATTTAAGGAAGTTTACAAAATGTTGAACAAAAAATTAGACTCTCTTTTGACTATTTTAATTTCAATTAAATATTAAATAGATGAATTTTTAACCAAGAAAAAAAATTTTTAAACAAATTAGTTCAACTTTCAACCAAAGATTGAATTTTCAACCAAAAATTTTAATTTTCAACAAAAAATGAAATATTTGAGTTTTGAACCAAAAACATTTTTAATTGCAAATTAGAAATTTTAAACCAACAAAATTAACTTTCTACCAGAGCAGACAAATTTTCAACAAAATACATGAATTCTCAGCTCAGAAAGATTAATTTTCCAACGAAAAGTTGAATTGCGAAAAATAATTGTAATTATCCAACAAGTAGTTGGATTTTCAACAACAAAAAATGAATTTTCAAGCAAAATTGACATTCTTAAAAACAGTTGAATTTTCAAACCATCGAAAGCTGACATTTAGTGATTGTGAATTCTCTTTTGTTAAATCTCTTTGGCTTTAACGAACACATTCTCATCACGTGTCTCGTGAGAAAAAAAATGTTAAAAGCAAATTTTTAGATCTAATGCAAAAATAATTTTTTTATTAGACATATTATTGTACATTGTGTCTTTTTGTCGAAAAATTTAATTTGTTTATTTGTAATGTCTGTTTTCACGATTGAAACAAAAAATACGAGTCTTGTCAAAAAATCATTCATGACAAATTTGTAGCTCTTTTTGGGGTGAACAACTTTCGTCTATTTATATTTTTTATAGCTTGTGTCGTTTGTCCAAATATTTAAGTTTTCAATTTTTAGTGTTGTTTTTTTTACGAATTAAACAAAAACTACGTGTGCTATAAAAAATTGATCAATAATAAATTTGTAGATTTTGTCTGGGTGCATGATTTTTGTTGACATACCTTTTTTCGTATCTTGCATAGTTTGACCCAAAAATATAATTTTTTATTTTTCATTATTTTTTGTGCATAAAACATGGCAGCTTTTAATCCACTTTTTGTTTCTAATTACGAAACTGTTCAGTCTGATCATCAAAGAACTTCAATTAAAACAACAACTTTTGATCTGATTTAACTAGAACTTGTTAATCTGGCAATATTAATCCAATAGCAAAGCTATTAAGTTCATAATCTAATTAAAGCAGAACTTTCCAATCTGATCATAATTAGTTCATTAAGAAATTTATTCTGCATATATGTACATCAATCTATAAATTTAATTGAAAATTTTAATTATTTTTTTCAAGACAAAGAAAATTTTTTAAAGGAATTCACGGACGAAAAAGCTCGTAAATTATAATCTTCTTCAAGCTTCAGCTAAACCATCCACAAGGGAAAAGTGATAAGTGAGCTAGTCGAGAGACTTATTGTACTCTCTTAATCCGATCAGGACCACATCAATAAGGCTAAGAGGGAACTAAGAATACTTCCCATTTTAGAGCAATGACTAAAGCTTTTTTTTTAATTGCAGAAAGTAGCAAACGATTTATTTATAATTTTATTTTTTTATTTTTTATAATCCAGTCCAGTCACTGAAAAAACGAAATAATTATTTCATGTATATAATCTCATAGATTTCCGTTTAAAAAAATTATTTTTAACAACGACAAATTATTTTGAACATAAAAGTTGAATTTCAAAAGAAAATGTACTAGTTTGTCAACCAAAATCGATTATAATTTTGAATAAAGAACAGATAAATTCAAATAAAAAGACGAATTTTTAACAGAATAGTTGTATCCTTGACCAAATCAGATTAGTTTCCAATCAAACATTTTAAAGCATTTTTAAACAAAAAAGATGAAATTTTCACCCAAAAGACGAATTTGGAATAAAAGAGTTGAATTCTTAACCAAGAAAGATTTTTCAGCCAAGGAAGAAGAAACGATTCCATCAAAATGTTGAACTTTCAAGCCAAAAAGACTAAGTTTGTGCAATGCAGATAAATTCACCCAATATTTTAAAGCATTTTCAACCAAAAAAGATGACAATTTTACCAAAAAGTAGAATTTTCATTAAAAATAATTGAATTTTCAACCCAAAAAGATTTTTCAATGAAGAAAGAACATGATGAACCAAAAAAAAAACACGTTTTTACAAAACAGTTAATTTATAATTATATATTCAAATCTTATGTCAAAATAATAGCAATTTGAAATCAAAAAGTCAAATTTTCTATGAAGTTGTTAAATTTTGAACCCAAAAAGACGAATATTCGACGAAAAGCTAAATTTTGAACCAAATAGTTGAATTTTTACCTCAAAAAAACGAATTTTCTATAAAAACGATTGAATTTTTAACCCATAAAGATGAATTCTCAGCGAAAAAATTATTTTCTAACCCAATAGTTCAATTTTCGACCAAAAAAGTAATTGTTACATTTAAATTTAAACAATTCATTATTTACAAGCTATAGTTAACCAAAGAGTTGAATCTTGACAAAAATTTTTTTTTAATAAAATGGTTCAACTTTCAAATAAAAAGATCAATTCTTAACAACATACATAAGTTTTTAACAGAAAAATATGAAATTTCGACAAAAAATGTAATGGGTCAATTTTCAGTTGCACAAGTTATTCTTCAACATAATATATAAATTTTCAACCTAAAAAATGAATCTTTAGCAACAACAGATGATTTTTTTTTAAATTCAACTTTTAACAACTTAGTTTATTTTTCAAAAAAAAAATATGAACATACATGAATTTTCACAAAAAAAGTAAAATTGCTACCACATATGAAATAGTTGAATATTCAGTTTAAAAAATTAATTTTCAACGCAATATTCAAATTTTTGATCAAAGCAATAAATCTTTAATACCGAAAAATTAATTTTTAATGACGAATTCAACCTTCAATAAAGTAGTTGAACTTTTAAATAAATGAAATCAATTTTCAACAAAAAAAGATGAACTTTCAACATAGCAATATTTATAAGTCAATGAAAAAAGAAAATTTCATCCAAAATCTCGAATTTTAAATCCGAAACGACAAATTTATAACAAAATATATGAATTTTGAACCAAAAAAAGATTAATTTTGAACCGAAAATGAAAGAGTTGAAGTTTTTATTGAACAAAATTAACTTTCAACAAGAAAAATTACTTTTGAAAAAAATAGTTCAATTTTCAGCAATAGAGATAAATCTTCAACCAAAAAGCTGAATTTTCAACAAATTGTTCAATTTGTAACCAATTAGTAATTTTTACATACACAGTTGGACTTTTAGTAAAAAAATATAAAATTCCTAGCAAAATAGATGAGATTAGAAACATTTTTCAGTCACAAAAGGAAAAAAATTGCTTCAAAATGCCGAATTTTGAAGATAAAAAGACTCAAAAAACGAGGTTTCTACAAATTACGTGAATTTCACGCCAAAAAGATGAATTTTAAACCAACAATGGAATAGTAAAAATTAATTTTCAGCTAAGTTGTTCAACTTTCAACCAATAAGTTGAATTTGCAACAAAATAGTTAAATCTTCAAATAAAAGTGTAATTTTAAACTACACAGTTGCATTTTTTAACTAAAAAGGTTAAATTTTTTGCCAAATAGGTGAGTATTTGAACTAAAAAGATGAATTTTCAATAAGATTGTTACATTTTCATGACAGAATGATTTCTCAGTCAATGAAGAAAACAAATTTTATCGAATTTTCAACCCAAGGAGGCGAATTTTCCAGAAAACAATTAATTTTCAATCAAATAGTTGTATTTTTAACCCATCCAGAACAATTAATTTAATAAACAAACAATTAATTTTTTACAAAATAATTGAATTTCTCACGCGTATAGATAAATTAGATACTGAATTTTCAACTCATAAAAAAAATAATTTTTAACAAAATGTTAATTTTCAACCGAAAATAATTAGTTTTTCACAAAATTGTTCAGTTTTCACCAAAAAACCGGAATTTTCCAACAAAAATGTTTAGTAAAAAAAATATTTTGTTTAAATTTCAAGTCGTAAGATGAATTTTCTACAAAATTGTTGTGGAACACAAATATACGAATTTTTAACAAAAAATTTTATTGTTAAGCAGGACGAATTTTTAACCAAGAAGTTAAATTTTCGACTAAAAAGGCAAATTTTCAACAAGATACATACATTTTCAATCAAATAGTGACATTTTTATAAAGAAATGAATTTTCTATAAAATAGTTGAATTTTTAACTAAAGAGCTGAATCTTCAATGAAAAATATGATGAAAGAAAAAGTCCTACCTTAGATCACCGATTACATATTCTTTAGGTGTAAACGGTAGTGAAAAATCAGTTCATTATATAACACATCGAATCAAATCGCTGACCAAACTAAATAATTCTTCAATGTCTATAATCTGGTTTTTGTAAATTAATTTTTTTTTATTTAAATGAAACATGTCTCTCTTCAAATCTGTATTATGTAATAGTATCACGATTATTGAATGATCGAGTAATTCCATTAATTTTCAAATCATAAAGTCAGTTTATTGAACAAAAGAATTGTTGGTTCAACCATAAATAAATGATTATTATGTCAAAAAAATATTAGGTTGACTCAACCAAATTTGTTGAATGAAACCAAACAATTGGATACCAGTACAATAATGATCTATAATATAATACTGAATAATGAGAAAATGTGACTGGATTTTATAGCAAGATTTCTGTAGTCTTCTTTATAAGTAGCAATATTAAAAACTAGTCTCATAATCAGTATTTTCACCAGTAACTTGCTATTTGTAAACTGAAAATGTTAAAAATGTGTTTTTGACATGGGGATAAACATTTGGTCTTCTGACACAGTATCATGTTTTAAGAAAACAAATTGCTTTTTACATTCTTTCACTGGTTTCTTCGATTCATCAAACTCTTCGCTCTAAAAACGGCTAATTATTAATTCTCTTAATGTACATCAAAAATATATTTTACTTGTTTTTACAAGAAGTTTTATTCGTTACTAGATGAATAAATTCTTGCATATTCAGGCTTGTGTATTAAAGTAACTTTTCTACTTTTAGGTTGCGAGCACAGGCAAGTTAGGCCTACTAAATAAACAACTTTTAAATCAATAATAACGCTCATCCCTTTTAGATGTCTTTCTGATTATGTTTACACGAATATATACCCAAAGTCCGTCGCCATTTGACCGGAAAGGCCTAAATTAGGAATATTCACTGCGTACCAGAAGATTACCATCTGAATAAAATTTCAATATGTTAGAAAAGTATCAAATATAAGAGAAATGGCTGATATAATTTACGTGATGACATTGCTATATTTCATATGAATGTTTCAGCTTTAATTTGGTACGCAATACTTTTCCCACTTGTTTATCAATCATCAATATTAGGACTCTAAAAGTTTTTCTATCCACCTCTTACTGGTTTCCACTATGTCAAAGATATTCTAGATTAAATATCCATTACAGGCTTTTAACAGTATATGTTTGTTTAAGCCCAATAAAACAATCTTAGGGAAAATAAGTTTGAAAAATTATTGTGTTTAGACAGGTTGAATAAGTGAATATCCATCAGTTGATTCTGCCAGTATATGCACTTATTTGTTGATGTTGCTTAACAATACGTTTTGATAACGATCTGTATTCTCTTGAAGTTATTGTTCACAACTGATGGTTGAAGACAGAAAAGCCGATATTTTGCAAATATCATTGTACTATTAGTAGCATTCATTTATCAAGAAAGCCAAAAATCATGTCGAATGGTGAAAGAACAAAAATATATTTACCTGATAATGTTATTGATTATATGGTTAGGTAAACCATCATTGTCCTTACATCTCTGCTTTGGTTCTTACGGTTTTATGAATGAAAGGCAAAAGTTTTCCATTCTTTGACAAAGCTACATATGTGTAGAATCCATAATCTCATCCAAGTTTTTTGTAGAAATCTTCAAACTTGCTTATGATGTTGTTTTCTTACAGCCGGTTAAATTATTTTAAGGAAAAGCATTCCAAAAAATAATTTTGGTTAGACTGGTTGAATGATTAAGTATCGATTCGTGACTTCTTCCAGCATACGCGTTTATTCATTGGTGTTTAAGGATGAGTTTCGATACAGATCTGTATTATCTTCAAATAATTATTCACGAAAGATTATTGAAGCAAGAAGAACTGTTATTTTACAAATATCACTGTACTACTACTAGCATGCATGTATTAAGCAGAAAATGCAGAATCGTATCGAATGATAAATGAACCAAAATATATTTACCTTATAGTATTATTAATTATCTAGTTAAGTGAAACACCATTGTCCTTACTTCCTTCTTTGGTTTCTACGGTTTTCTGAATAAAAGGCAAGACTTTTCCATTCTTTGACAATGCTAGATGTGTGCAAATCGTTATCTTCTTTAAGTCTTTTGTAAAAACCTTTGCAGTTCATGATAGTCTTTGCTTAAAGACAGTTGAATAATTTTTTTTTAAAATAATTTTAAAAATTCATTTTGTTTAGACTGGTTAAATTCATAAATATCCATTAGTAGCTAATACCAGTATACACGTTTATTTGTTTATCTCGTTCAACGACACGTTTTGATACAGATCTGTATCATCTTCAAATTATTATTCACAAAAGATTGTTGAAGCAAGAAAAGCCGATAGTTTACAAATGTCATCGTACAACTAGTAGCATTCATGAATTAAGAAGAAAACGAAGAAGCATAACGAATGAAAAGAACCAAAATATATTTACGCTATAATGTTTTTAATTATATGGGCAGGTAAAGCATCATTGTCCTCACATATCTTCTTTAGTTTCTACGGGTTTCTGAATTAAAGGCAAGACTTTTCCATTCTTTGGCAAGCTAGATGTGTGGACATCGTAATCTTCTTTAAGTCTATTTTTTGATGTTTGTTAACGGCACGTTTTGATTCAGATCTCTATCCTCTTGAAATTATTGTTCACAAAATATTTTTGAAGATAGAAAAGCAGATAATTTGCAAATATCATTGTACAATTAGTACCATTCATGTATTAGGAAGAACACAAAAAATCATGTCAAATGATAAAGAAACCAAAATATATTTAGCCGATAATGTTATTAATTATATGTTTAGGTGAAACATCATTTTCCCTACATCTTTTTTTCTCGGTTCTTCGGGTTTTCGGAATAAAAAACAAGACTTTTTCATCCTTTGACAATGCAACATGTGTAGAAATCGTAATCTTCTTTACATTTTTTCTAGAAACATCTGCAGTTGTTGATGATGTTGTTTGTTTGAACCTAATTAAATAATTTCTGAGAAAATAATTCTAAAGAATTATGTTGGTTAAGCTAGATATATAAATAAATATTCATGAGCGGCTTCTACCAGTATATACGTTTATTTGTTGATGTTCAACAGCGCGTTTCAATACAGATGTGTATTCTCTTTTATATATCTGTATTCTCTCAAAAGATTGCTGAAGCTTATCACAAAGTTTAAGATAGTTGAGACAAAATTATTTCCATTCTTTGACGATGCTAGATGTGTAGAAATCGTAATCTTCTTCAAGTCTTTTGTAGAAACCTTTGCAGTTGTCCATGATATTGTTTGTTCAAATCCAATTAAATCATTGGCAGAAAAATTATTTTGAAACATTATTGCGTTTGGACTGAATAAATAACAAAAATATTAATTAGTGGCTACTGCTAGTATATTCGTTTATTTGTTGATGTTGTTTAGCGACACGTTTCCATTGACAATGCTCCATTGACATCCTTTGACAATGCTACACGTATAGAAATCGGAATCTTCTTCAAGTCTTTTGTAAAAACCTTTGCAATTGTTTATGGTTTTGTTTGTTAAAAGTGTTTGTTGAAACACCTCCTTGAACAACATCTGAAAAAAACGTATATACAGGCAGCAGCCTCTAATGGATATTGATCCATTTAACCATCCTAACTAAAATAATCGTTTGAAACTATTTGTTTGGAAAGAAACATATTCTAGAATAATATTTGTTAAATAATCATGAAATGACCTTTTGTTGTTTTCAGAGGTGTGACTTCGTGGTGAATCGGACATATGCGGTGATAAGTTCGTGTGTGTCGTTTTGGATACCGGGCCTAGTTATGATAATTATGTATTGTAAAATTTACAAGGAAGCAGTGCGTCAAAGAAAGGCATTAAGTAGGACATCCAGTAATATCGTGCTGAACAGTGTCCATCATCACAGAAGCTCAACGAGGAATCATCATCACCATCAGCAATTATTACTGCAAGCTGCGGCCGATGCAGGAGAACTTGCCCTTTCGACAGTACATTTCAAAACTCAGACGGAGCTCCACTCTATTAATGGTAAGTCTAGCCTCATTTTTCTATTATTTTTTTTCCGTAGACAGATTTCAAAAAGAAATTTCTTGTCAGTAAAGCGATAAAATAAGAATATCGTAAGATGATGAGAGAAGACAAATTATTGAATTAATCATTAATCTATGCTCCATATAAACTACATCATATTTTAACTTGTCAAAAAATTCACCAAGGATGTGTCTAACATATCGAAAATTTTGAAATACTGATATTTTGTACGTGGACCCTTCCACTTAAGGTGCTTCAAACGAGCCGGTTTTTAGAATAATACGAAATACGGCTACAAAGATGAATTGCTGAATGTAACATTTTTACGAAATAATCTAAGGGCTTATAAATGTGCATGACTAGAGCCCTTTTTCGAAAAATGTTATTGTTGTTCTTTTTTTTTTGTTTATTGAAAATATTCTGCATTTTCTGCGCCTGAAAACGGGCAACTCGCCACTAGAAGTGTACCCTTAGTGAACCAAGAACAGGGGCTCACATTTTCAAAGTGCGTTTCAATTAACAAAAGAAACAAACAAAAAGACCATTTTTCGGAAAAAGGGCTTTGTTCATGCATATGTATAAGCCTTCAGATTATGTGATAAAAATATTACATTGAGCAATTCATCTTTGTTGCCATATTTTGTATTAGTCTCGAAACGGTCTCGTTTGAAGCACCTTAAAAGCAGAAGCCAAAAATATATTTTTTTGACTGAATCGATAACAAGTTCCATAAGCCAAAATTCTCTAAAAACAGAGGAAATATGTATTCTTAACGGAAGAGTCATTTTTAACAAAAAAGGAACGTTGCCAACCAAATGGGTGATCTTGAAACAATGAGATGAACTTTTAACCAGAAAGATTAATTTGCTACCATAAAAGACGCATTTTCAATGGAATATTTGAATTCGAAAGAAATCGCTCAATTTTAAACTCAAGAAATTTAAATTCTAAGTTAAAACAATAATTTTTTAGTAAAATGAAAACAAACGAGAAAACAAGCATCCAACACAATATTTGAATTTGTGATCAAAGAGATGATCTTTGAACTAAAATACTGAATCTTCAACCATTAAAATGAATTCTTAACAAAGAAGTTAAATTTTCAACCATGTAGTTGAATTATAAACTAAAAAGATTTTTGAGCCCTGGAAGAAAAAAAATTCAACCAAATTATTTAATTTTCGAGCTGAACAGCTCAATTTTTTACAAACAGTTGAATTATTATTCTGAAAATACAAATCTTTGACCAAAAAGTTAATTTTCTACGAAACCGTTGATTTTTAAATCAAAAAACAAGATTTTTTTACAATACTCTGGAATTTGTAACCAGAGTATAAAACTTTCAACCAAGAAGATTAATTTTCGAACAAAAGAGAAATTTTTAACATAATGGTTGTGTTTCTCTCTGAAAAATATCAAATTGTAACTAAAAATAAAACAGTCAAATTTTCAATTTAAAAAGCTGTTTTTTAAGATAAAATAAAAGAAAACAAGAAAAATGGTAACAAAGCAGTTTATCTTTCAACCAAGAAGTTGAAGTTTTAACCAAAAAAGATGAAATTTCAAAAAAAATGTAAGCAGTTGATATTTCTACTGAAACAGGTTTTAATAAAAAGAAACAGTTAAATTCAATCAAAAAATACTGATATTTAATTAAATAGTTAAATTTTCAACTGAAAAAAATACATTTTCAAACAAGAAAATTATTTCGAGATTAATCCTCAACCAAGGAAGATAAATTTTCAACCAAAAATGGGATAAATAAATATTTGTTGCAAGAACTTTATGCAAACAAAATAAAATTCAACCAAAGAGATAAATTTTCATTCAAAATCTTGAATCTTCAGAAAAAAAAGAAGTTTGATTTTAAACCAAAGACAGTTAAATACTGCAAAAAAAACTAATTCTCAACAAAATATTTGAATCCTTAGCAAAAACAAATTGATTTTCAATCATTAGTTCCATTTTTGTGCCAGAAAGGAAGGATTTCAACAAAACAGATGAAATTTTAAGTCAAGACGATACATTTTTGATAAAATACATGAATTTTGAATCAAATAGTTAGATTTTCAATTCGTAACGGATAAATATGCACACAAAAATGGAATAGGTAACTTTTTAGTTTGAAAAATAACTTTTCTACTAGAAAAATAAATTGTTAACGAAACAGATAAATTTTCAGCCCAAATAGATGAATGAGGAACCAAAAAATTAATTTTCAACAAAGTATTGCAATTGTCGACCAAAAAAGATTAATTTAATTTTCAAGATAATTTTCAATCGATAAATATGAATTTGAAACGAAATAGTTAAATTTGTAACTAAAAAAATATATTTTCTATCAAGAATGGGATTGATGAATTTTCAGTAAAAAAAAACTATTTAAAGAAAAAAGAATTTTCAACCAGTTGTATTAATATAAAAGAGACGAAGTTTCAACAAAATAATTAAATCCTCAACCTAACAAGATGAATTATTTTCCATCAAGAAGATTACCTTTTTTTTAAATGGAATAGTTTAATTTTCGATTAATTAGTTGAATTTTTAAATAAAAAAAAAATAAATTTTCAACAAAAAATGTAACAGTTGAATTTTCAGTTCAAAAACTTAATATTCAACCAAAAATGAAACGAATTTTCAACAAGAAAAAATTTAATTTTTACCAGAAATAGTCGTATTTCCTATTGGGTTATTTTAATTCCGTTCAAATTGAAGCGAAGACCGGAGAGAAAGAAGAAGTTTTTTGAAAAAAGTGGGAAGAAAAAGAATTATTTTGAAAAATAAAAAAAGATTACGGACGGCTTCTAATTTACACTCAGAAAACAATTTGTTCGAATCAACAAAATTTTTTTTGGTTTAACCATAGAATATGGTTATTATATGGACAACAATATATTTAGTTGACGCAACCAACTTTTCTTGCTGTTTTAACCAATTCTTCTTGTACATGGAGTATTTAGTTGATTCAGTCAAAAAATTGGGTTGGGCTAATTAAATATTTTGTTGAATCAGCTAAAATTTATTTGATTCAACCAAATTTTTAGCTATATCCAAGAAAACAGATTTTTTGGTCCAAGGCAATTATTTTTCTGAGCGTATTAAGTTAATCAAAAATAAGTAAAAAATCAATGAAAGCAGCGTGACGTCATATGTTGACACTCCCTATATTCACAAAAAATTTAATATATCAAAATACACTTTTTGTCACTTATTTTCTTGAATTCTATTTACGACACTTCGCATACGAAAACCTCTAGCAAATACCCTAAGGACTGGAGATATAATCCTGAATAATACATTTAAACATGAGCTGCCGAGTTCGAAGCAAACTTTCTTAAAATAGATTCAATTCGAGAAAAGTTTGTGTTTTGCTGCAGAAACTTTCAATCTAAATAGTGTCTGCGTCTCCAAACTCAAAAATCGGAAGAGATATTAATAAACAAGAAATTCGAGTTTAGAAGTTTAATTTGATGATTTGACATTTATAAACGATTAGATTTAAAAATAAAAGTCACAGATGTCCACTCAGGTTGGCGGTGATTGATCATTCGATACCCGGGAAAACGAGATGATTGAAAGAAACTAATTTAAAATCGATGAATTAATTAATAATAATCTAACTGAAGACAATATTAATTGAAGGACACTTGGCAGTCTCTAGTATAGTTTGGCAGTATTAATATAATGTACGGTCTGAAGATAATGAGGAATTATTGTGCATTTGTCCTTGTTATTTAGTTCTTGTTCAAAGTTTTCAATATTTCATGGACATATTGGGAACAAAAGGCATCTAACTTCAAAACCGAAAAGAAAGTTTTGAAAGTCTTACAGAAAGCTTCTAAATTTATAGGAACACAAGATCTGATCTTCAGAATGAAGCAACAAGAACAAATTTAAAAAGTTTCGAGAATAGAGATGAAAGAGTGACAATAGATCTCGCAGTAGCTATTCTACATATTGAATGAAAAAACTTTTAATGAGAATGCTGATTCACTTTGAATCTGAAATCATATTGTAAGTTTTCGATTGCGCAAAGGCAATGCAAAATCTAATTCTGATAATTAATGAATTAATCCTGATATCAGGGTTTTCTTTTTATCTATGATATTCTTACATTGCATTTAACTTTCATAACGAATTTTATCATTAATTACCAGCACATTTCGATTTGATATCAAGTCGTTATCAAGTCATTTTAAACTAATATGGAGAAAGAAAATTGGTGAAGATTATTTGAAACTTGTTGCTAAATGATATTGTAGATATATTTTTTTAATTCGAAAAAATAATTTAGTACAATTTTAGTAACAATTTGGATTGAAATTACTCAAAAAAAATTGTAATCTCATAGGAAAGTTTCCTAGAAATCAGTATATATATTGATTATATTTTAAACTGTTGCAGGATGAAAAAAATATTCCGCAAACAGTTAAAGACCTTCTAGAAAAGAATTTCAATTGAGATAGTCTCAAAAAATTATGATCTCATCAGAAAGTTTTATAGAGATCAGTATATGGTAATTATATTTCAAACTGTTTGCGTATGTAATTTTTTTTTTATTCACAAACAATTAGAGACATTGTAGAAAATATTTTGAATTGAAGTGACCACAACAATAATAATATTATAGTAAAGTTTCCTAGAGACTAGTAGATGTTGGCAACTGTTTCAATTTTTGACGAAAGATTTGTTGTTGTTTCCAAACACAAACAGTTCAAGACATTGTAGAAAACAATTTGGATTGGAGTTACCACAACGAATCGTGATGTTATCGAAAAGCTTCCCAGATATTAGAAGATGTTGATCACATTTAGTTACAGCTATCAAATGAATTTTTTTTTGTTTTTATCCCCAAACAGTGACAGACATTGTAGATAACAATTTGGGTTGAGATAATCTTAAAAAATTATGATCTCATAGGAAAGTTTCCTAGAGATTATTATAGGTTGATTACACTTCAAATTGTTTGCGGATGACAAATTTCTTTCATCTGCAAACTGTCGAAGACATTGTACATAACGTTTTGAATTTGACTAACCACAAGGAATTATAATCTCATGGTGAAGTTTCCTAAAGACTGATAGGTGTGGATAGCATTTAAAACTTTTTGTGGAAGATTTGTTTTTGTTTCCATCCGCTAACAGTTAAAGACATTGTGGAAAACATTTTGAATTGGAGTCACCATAAGAAATATAATCTCATGGTAAAGTTTCCTAGAGACTAGTAGATGTTGATAACTTTTTTAAGTTTTCGCAAACAAATTTTTGTTGTTTCCATCCGTCAACAGTTGAAGACATTGTAGAAAATAATTTGGATTGAAGTAACTACAACGAACAGTGATCTCATCGGAAGTGAGTTACAGTTAGCGAATTAATTTGTTTGTTTTCATCCGCTAACAGTTAAAGACATTGTGATAACAATTTGGAGTGGAGTTACCGCAACAAATCATGGATAATCTTCTTAGATATTAGAAGTTCATTACATTTTAAACTGTTTCCGGTTGACAATTTTCTTTATTTCCACAGAAAGTCAAAGACATTGTAAATAACTGTTTGGATTGGCGTAACCATAACGAATTGTGATCTTATCGAAAAGCTTTCTAGAGATTAGTAGATGTTGATTACATTTAGTTAAAGTTCGCGAATGAATTTTTGTTTTTTTTCCATCCGCAAACAGTTAAATACATTGCAGATAACAATTTGTATTGGAGTTACAACAACAAATCATGATCTTATCATAAAACTTCTTAGAGATTAGAAGATGTTCATTACATTTTGAACTGTTTGCGGTTGAGATTTTTTATTCATCAACAAACAGTTGAAGACATTGTAGATAAAATTTTGAATTGGAGTAACCACAACAAATTATAATATTATAATAAAGTTTCCTTGAGACTCGAAAAGCTTTCTAGAGATCAGCAGCTGTTGATTACATTTAGTAACAGTTAGCGAATGAACTTTTTTTGTTTTCATCCGCAAACAGTTAAAGATATTGCAGATAAAAATTTTGATTGGAGTTACCACAACAAACCATGATCTTATCAGAAATCTTCTTAGATATTAGAAGACATTCATTACATTTTAAACTGTTTGCGGTTGACAATTTTTTTCTCATCCACAAACAGTTGTTTACATTTTGAACTGTTTGCGAAAGAGTTTTTTTTTTATTCGCAAACAGTTAAACACGCTGTGATAACTATTTGTATTTGAGTAACCACAACAAATTACGATCTTATAGAAAAGCTTCCTAGAGATTAGTAGATTTTGATTACATTTTAAACTGTTTGCAAAACAATTTTTTCAATTTGCAAACAATTAAAGACATTGAGAATAACAATTTCGATTGGAGGAACCTCAAGAAATTATGATCTTATACGAAAGTTTCCTAGACATTAGTATTTATTGAGTACATTTTAAGCTGTTTGCGAATACAATTTTGTTTGCATTCGCAATCAGTTTAACATGTAATCAACATATACTTATATCTAGCAAACTGCTTTATGAAATCATAATTACTTGAGGTTATCTTAATCAAAATTGTCATCAACGTTGTCATATCAATGTCAAATAAGGGTTCTTTTTTTAATGACAACACTGGTTTCATCTTTTTTTTTAAGTCTTGAAAAATGTATCTAGAACAGAATTATAAAACGAAAAACAGTTTGGGGTTTACTTTAGTTCCTCGAAAGAATGAAGTAGAGTAAAAAGAATGGTTGAACCTGAAAAAGTTGCATGTCACAATATACAAACACATTATACAATTGTAATCATCTCCCCTAATAATATAAAAACAGTAGATAATAAATCCCGGAAGATTTTTCTCCCTTTTTCCGTATCTCAGTGGCGGGAAATTTAAATGCACGAGATATATCTTGAATCTTATCGCCTTCACAATAGACGTATTGATCTCTGGCTGTCGTAGTTTTCGATTTCACGTTCGCCTTTTTCCGCTCTTCCTTCTCTATTTCGAGATCCTCATTTTGTAAAAGAGATGAATGGAGGAAAATTTATCGACTGTATCCTATCTTATCTGGGAAGCTCGTGACTCTTGCCTGGATCTTTTTACTCAGCTTAAACTTTCCCAAAATATATTATATGGACTTACGTGTTTGATTCTCTGATAAAAATAAGGCGAAAAAGTCTGGAGGATTTTTTGTCACTGCATGAGACTTTTCTCCCTTTCAGTTTTTACCAAAAAGAGAATTTTTCATTTTGAAGAAATTTCTTTTGATTTAAAAAAATTGTTTTTTGTTTTAATGAGAATTTTTCTTTAATTTAAAATGAATTTAATTATCCTAAAGTTATTTTCGGTACTTTTGGGGGAATATTTTTCCGAGTGAATTTCTCTTTTGCAGAAAACTCCGACACACTTGAAAAATAGAGGAGAATAAATGCATTATTTTGTACTCGAGGAATGGGGAATGATTTTCTAGACTCGTTAACGACCGAGAATGGATTATCGATTTGTTCTCGAACGTTTTGTCCGTTAGACTCCGCTTCATTTTTTCCTATAATAAGGCTCTTGCCTCTCAGGTTTAAAAATGAAACCTCGATATTTAATATTAATTATTTCTGATGAATAAAGATAATAACGTTTAACCCGTTTCTGAATCTGTAAAAAAGATACAATTTTTTTTAGATAATTTCAGTGAAAAGTACAGAATTTTCCCTTGTAAAGGAGACAAAAAAATGAAGATTGAATGTAGTTGTAAAATAGTTTTTGAACAATCTCGCTGTAGGTTCCAAAATAATTGAATTGAAATCAATTAGTTAATGATTGAACTAAATATTTCGGTACACAATGGTGGCCGTCGTCAGTTGCCGAGTGATTTTCTGTTTGGTAAGAAATTGATATAGAAAATTTTCTATATTAGTCTTCTGACACTATATAAAATAACTTATGAAATTGCTTTTCTTCTTGCAAGTTCAGAACAAGTGAAGGAGATAAAACAAAACGTATAATTATTTCCTAGATTTCAAACATGTTATCAATTTTACAAATGCCACCCATTTCACGACGTCCAGGTCCTTCATGAGCCGAGACGGAAAGCATTTGACCATGTCTAGAGCAAAGGGAGCGGTGTGTCAGACAAAATCAACCGTTTTTCTGTGACACATCTCGACTCTTTCGAGACCCTCCAGTTACTCTGGAACACCCACCCAAACCAGAGGTCCACCAGAAGTCCACCAGCATCAGATCCGCATTTTCATCTCATATCTAAAGTCGGAAGAGCCAGTTCCGGAATGGCTGGTGGAAGGGCGCACAGTGCTCATCCCGAAGAAGGGCAACTTGTCTGACCCTAAAAATTACATCGAACCTGTGTGGCAAGAGATGTATGAACAACGCGATTCAAAGAAAGGTATAGCAGGCTGTCAAAGAACCTGCTGGTCGAGAGTTGCGTCTGCAAAGACGCATCATCCCACCAGCTCTAACTGTGGGTGACCCGGATTGACTACCGGAAAGCTTTCAATTTAACCTCTCATAGACTTACCATCTGTCTGTTGGAAAGCTTGAAGGTTCGTCCAGGCATAGTGAGATCCATAAAGAAATGCATGCCCCTTTGTAAACCCAGATTTACTATCTCACCTGGAAAAAGATGTTTGAAAACTAACAGCGTTACGTTTCAGGGAAGCGTCTTTCAGGATGACACTATGAGTCCTCTCCTCCTTATCCTCAAACTATTGCCACTATCTCTCGCACTTCGCGATTTCCTAG
>JAABKJ010002372.1:0-28228 GCA_011634705.1 Andricus grossulariae | reverse complement strand
CAAAAGAGGTTCCTTTTTGTTGCAGCTCCTTTGGAACCAAAAATTGGTTCCAATAGAAACCCCAGTTTTTTCTGTGTTGGCAATGAAATTTATTATTGCATCGAAACCCGTCTTCGACGTATTTTATGCGACAGAATTACTTTAAGGAGAAATTCCATTACAGAATTTGGAAATTCTTATTATGAAGTTCACTTAAATAATGGACGCTGGTAGCCTTTAATCGAAGTGTATACTGTATATAATTAAATGGGCAAATTGTATCTACCTTGAGAAGATTGATAAATCGGTTCTTTATAAAATCAATTGATTTAAAGAAAAAAGTTGGGTGTTAGCTGTTATTGAATATTTTGCTCGAATTAAATTTACTTCATTATTAAGTGTTAATGTTAGCCTTTAATTGTTCAAGCCCAATTTGAAAATTACTGCCAAATATACAAAAGTTAAGCCTCATAATTAATTAGATCAAATTCATAACTCATTTATTTCATGATTCACGAAATTAACTATAGTTAAAAAGAATGAGACTAGCATTATATAACTCTTTTTCATTTACGCATAGCACTCAATAAAAAATGTATTTAATTAGGGGAGAGTGGGGTATGGTGTCGGTGCGAGGCATGGTGACAATTACAAATAACGCCCGTATTTTTTCATATTCATATTAGTTTTTCACATAAAATAGTTTTCTGTGTTTATTTTATGCAATTTCTCTTTTACAATTCACGTCAGAAGAGTAATTATGAAAAAACAGTTTTGTCGGAAAACTATGAAACAGTTTGATTTTAATAGGTAAAGTATTTTATTAAACTTCTGGTATCATGATTCGTTTCTATTAACGTTTTAAATGTATTGAAATTAATTAAACCTTAGGCCGTCACATATGGGGCATGACGCTGCGCCGAGGCGTGCCCATGTATTTTAACAGGGAGTAAGAGGTTATAAATGCTTTCGTCACATACTTTACTTTGATTAACAATTGAACATTAAATTAGTGTTGAAAATGCCTCGATTAATTTTTTTTCGTTAGATTACACTTTCCAGAATTATTATATTATATCTTTTTTATTTTACAATGTTCATATTGTTTAAATAAACGGCAGTGATATGACGGTCTCCGTACCCCAGTGTATGGGGTACGCTGACTGAAATGCAACATCCATGAATTAATTAAATATCAAATGATGAAGTAATTAAAAAGCGATTCAGAGTAATAACATATGTTCCCTTGTAATGTAAGCTTCACCTTAAAAAATACACACATCAAAATCACATTTTAATCATAATTTATAGGGCATTTAAGTCAAAGCGAGACACCACACCCCACTCTCTCCTACCCTAATTTGCAGTCAAGGGGCCGTTCAAGTATTACGTAACGCATGGGGGGGGGGGCTCCAGCGTAGTTTTACACAATGGCAAAAAACCATAGGAAAAATCGAAAATTCAGGAAAACGGAAAAACAGTATCATTTGTTATTTTCGTGTAAGTTTTTGTTAGCATTAACAAAACTGAAAGAAAATAGTATGATATGCAACTTATCAAGGTTTCAGAGCAATATTTGTAATATTTCTCTAACTGTGGGCTCTTAAAGATTCTTGGGGGCTATCTCACAGGATATCCAGGGAACATAAAGGGTTAAACCTCAAGCCATATCTACATTCGTGCTGCATTTAAAATACCCGTGCAGAAATCGCCAAGTTTCTTCCCGGTTCCAGACTTGGGCCAGGCTGGGAGCCCCTAGCCTGGGTCAAGCTTGAATTTTGCAATGGCTCGATCTCGAGGCAGGCTAGATTGGTAGCGGCAAAGTTTCTAAAAGTTATTGCAGATGGCGTTGGATTATTCTGAAGCATGGAAGGCAGCGTAGCCAAAACTAAACACATAATTGCCATAAGTTATGGTGCAGACAAATTGACAACAGACAAGGGACTCTGTTTAAAAATCATTTGTAGCTGTATTTCAAAAAAATACTACGCCTAATTGAAAAAAGAGCTGATAAAAAATATTGGTATAAAACAAAAGTTTTCTGGAAACCATATAAAGCAGAAGACTTTTCTACTTGAGTATTACCAACATTGCAATCGAAGAGACGTCACCATTTTAACTCTATTTTTTGAAAAGTGCTCCAGTTACATAAAAACAGTGAAAACGTAGTGTATGGAAAATAAATATTCTTTTATTCTATTGGATTTGTGAAGACAGTCTATTATCTACACAATAAAAAGCAATCAGCTTCATTCACAAGAGCAACAATATTATTCTCTTATACGACCAAAATAATAGTTTTCTTTTGGAAAATAAATATTTGATTGAAATAAAAAATTTATTATTTATTATTATTCTCAAAGCCCTCTGCACAAAAAAAAATCAAAAAATAACTGACTTAGCAAACAGCCCTCGTACATAAGTATACGGAGCCCAAAAAAAACCGGAGGTTCACCCTTTTCGGAAGTTTATCCTTAGTTTCTTGCTTCTTTCAAAGTCATTTTGTATTTTCTTCTCTTCTTCTTTTCTAATGAAAAACTGAAACTTGCAAGTGTCTACGCCGACGCCAGGCACAGAAGGTGTCAGATATGGCGGTAAATTTGAAAGGGTACAGAGTCAAAATTTTCTGAGAATTGAAAAAATTGTGACAATTCTGCTGATACACATTGCAGAATCGATAACAGTTTTAATTAATAAGTTAAAACATTGGAAAGAATTAAATTTGGTCGTTTTTTTTGAAGAATTTGAGAAAGCTAAATTCTGTTTTACTTATCTAATAAATCCGTAAGTACGTCTTTGATAATGTCACGGCTCTCAAAAAATGTGTAATTTTTACAAAAAAAGTATCCTGACCAGTGCGCGGTCGGCTCCCGACCATGAAATCTAACCAGGGTTGGCCCGGCCACTAACCGGCCGGCTCCCGACAATGAAATCTAACCAGGGGTAGCCCCGTCGGGATCCGGCCAGAAACCTTGTGGTAGTAGGGCCAATCGTGGCAATTTTTGCACGGGAATTCGTGGATATTTTCAATAATTAGTTGTGTAAGAACAAAAAAAACGAAGATTACTCATGTACGTCACTTGTTGACGAAAAACTGGCTCTTGTATGTAGTTTTCAATGAAAAATAAGCACAAGAACGTGCTCATGGTGTCTATACCTACACTGTTAGACATTTTTGCAATTTTAGTATACACGGGCATAATAAATTTCCTATATGTTTACTAAATTCACTAAACTTTGTAATTTTAGTATACGTACGTATACTAAATTTTTATTATATGTATACTAAAATTCATATACGTGTTTAGTGTATTCAGCTGTGCAAGCGCGTTTTGATTTTCGCGAGTCGGGCAACGTGGCCGGTGGCACGTGCATACTAAATTCAGTATATGCATATACTAAATTTACTGTACGCTAGTATACTAAATTTGATTTCATGTTGTGCATTCTTGCTTCCATTACATGTATACTAAATCTAGTACAGATTTTTCTAACAGTGTATGACCATCATCTCATATGAAAAAGCTGAGATTTCAATAGGACTCCAGGCGAAAATATTATATATAGTTTATATATAGTGTGAAGTATGATATATAATATTTATTTGTTTCATATAAAAAATTCTAAAAAAAGTGTATATTGTATATAATGCTTTACACGATATATAAACTATATATAATATTTCCGCCAGGGACAGTATCAATTTATATGCCAAATGGTGTACCACAATATGAGCTAGAAAATACTGCAGTTGCTTTAAATATTTTTGAAAAAAAAAGTATAACTATACTGTCCTGTCGTAAACTGATTTGGGACAATTATGATAAAAATATAAAATACTAACAATCGTTTGAAAGCTGGAATCGTCCAGAAGATTGATTTGAGGACCAAATCCTTCTTCATCATCGGAGACAAAAACGTCCTTGTTTTCTCCGGAAACCATCTCAATCAACTCTCCCATTGCTTTTTCATCCGCTATTTATCAAAAAAAATTATTGTTACATCCTTCCTAATCTTTAAAAAATTCTTCGATAATGAATCAGGAGTAATTAATAATATTAAAATATCAAACTATCTCTCAAAAGAGGGGAAATAGGATGATTTTTCACGAAAATAGGGGAATAATAGGGGAATAAATTCTTTTAAACAAAATTAATGTAGATACCATATTGAATTCCATATAAAATGAATCAAACTCCTAAGATTTCAAATCGAAATATATTGCATTTTCAACAAAAAGAGATGAATTTTCAAATCAAAAATACGAATTTTTGACAAACTAAAATTAATTTTTAACCAAGCGGTTTCATTGTCAACGTACTGGTTGAATCTTTAAGTAGAAGAGACCAAATAGTTAAATGTTCAAACCAAAAAGATAAATTTTTTCGAAAACATTTGAATTTTCATCATAAAAGTTCATTTTCAACCAAAAAAGATGAATTTTCTAACAGGCAAGATGACTTTTCTACCATAAAAGAAAAATTTTCAAGCTAAAATAACGAACTTTTTTTAAGACAGTTGAATTTTTCACAAAAAATTTCATTTTGAACCAGGAAAGATTTAAGAAAAAAACGTTGAAAAAATAGTTTAATTTTCAATAAATCAATTAACTTTTTAACAAAATAGTTGGATTTTTAAACAAAAAATATTTGAATTCAATATAACCAGTTGCAGTTGAATTTTCAATCAAAAAGCAAGATTTTTCAATAAAACAGTTGAATTTTTGACCAAAAAAAATGACCTTACCAAAATAGTTGAATTTTCAACAAAAAAGTTCATTTTAAACCAGGAAAGATTTGAGAAACGAATTTTTTTTTAAATAGTTTAAGTTTCAAAAAATAATTAATTTTTAAACAAAATAGTTGAATTTTTAACCGAATAGTTGGATTTTTGAACAAAAAAGATTTAAATTAAATTTCACCAGTTGCAGATCAAACCGAATAATTTAATTTTTTAGAAGACAGATGAATTTTCAACTAAGAAAAATGAATTTCCAACCATTTATAAGATTTTCATAAGATAAGATTTTCACAACATAAGATGAATTTTCAATCGAAAAGCAAGAATTTTCAATAAAAGAGTTGAATTTTTTACCAAAAAATATGACCTTAAGAAAATAGTTGAATTTTCAACAAAATAAGAAAACTTCGAAGAAAATAGTTCAATTTGTAACCAAATAGCTGAATTTTTAACTGAATAGTTAAATTTTCAAAAACAAAAGAAATTAAAATTCCACCAAAAACAGTTGCATTTTTAGCCAAATAATTTAATTTTTTAGAAGACAGGATAATTTTCAACCAGAAAATTTGAATTTTCAACAAAAAAGTTCATTTTCAACCACGAAAGATTTAAGAAAAGAATTTTTAAAAAAATAGTTTAATTTTCAACAAAATAATTCATTTTTTAACAAAATAGTTGAATTTTCAACCAAATCCAAAAAACTTTGAAGAAAATAGTTTAATTTTTAACGAAATAGTTGAATTTTTAACTAAATAGTTAAATTTTCAAAAACAAAATAAATTAAAATTCCACCATAAACAATTGCATTTTTAACCATATTATTTAACTTTTCAGAAGACAGAATACTTTTTAAACAAAAAATTTGAATTTTCAACCAAAAAGTTAATTTTCAACCAGGAAAGATTTGAGAAGAGAATTTTTTTAATAGTTTAATTTTCAACAAAATAATTAATTTGTTAACAAAATAATGGTTTTTAGAAGACAGGATAATTTTAAACCAGAAAATTTGAATTTTCAACCAAAAAGTTAATTTTCAACCAGGAAAGATTTAAGAAAAGAATTTTTTTTAAATAGTTTAATTTTCAACAAAATAATTAATTTTTGAATAAAAATAGTTGCATTTTTAACTAAATAGTTGGATTTTTAAACCAAAAAGATTAAAATTCAATTAAATTTAATTTAACCAGTTGCAGTTCAAACAAATAATTTAATTTTTTAGAAGACAAATGAATTTTCAACCAAGAAAAATGAATTTCCAACAAAAAAATAAGATTTTCACCAAAAAAAAATGAATTTTCAATCGAAAAGCAAGAATTTTCAATAAAAGAGTTGATTTTTTAACCAAAAAAGATGACCTTAACAAAATAGTTGAATTTTCAACAAAATAAAAAAACTTTGAAGAGAATAGTTCAATTTTTAACCAAATAGTTGAATTTTTCACTAAATTTTAAAATTTTTAAAAACAAAAGTAATTAAAATTCCACCAAAATCAGTTGCATTTTTAACCAAATAATTTAATTTTTTAGAAGACAGAATACTTTTTGAACAGAAAATTTGAGTTTTCAACAAAAAAGTTCATTTTCAACCAGGAAATATTTGAGAAAAGAAATTTTTTTGTAGTTTAATTTTCAACAAAATAATTAATTTTTTAGCAAAATAGTTAAATTTTTAACTAAATAGCTAAATTTTCAAAAAGAAAAGAAATTATATTTTTTTTTAGAAGACAGATGGATTTTAAACCAGAACATTTTTATTTTCAGAAAAAAAGTTCATGTTCAACCAAGAAAAATAAGATGTCAGCCATAAAAGATGAATTTTCAATCCAAAAGCACGAATTTTCAATAAAACAGTTGAATTTTTGACCAAAAAAGATGACCTTCACTAAATAGTTAAATTTTCAACAAAATAATTGAATTTTCAAAAAAATTGTTCAATTTTTAACAAATGGCTAAATTTATAACCAACAAAGATGAATTTTCTACCAAAAAGATTTATTTTCTACCAAAATACGAATTTTCAACAAAATAAATGAATTTTCAACCAAATAGTTGCATCTTCAACTAAAAATAGATCCGTTTTCTACCGAAAATAGAATAGTCAAATTTTCAGTTTGAAAAATTACTTTTTATAACAAAAAAACTACTTTTCAACCAATTGAATTTAACAAAAAATGACGAATTTTTAACGAAATAGATGATTTTCCACAAAGAAATTAATTTTCAATTAAGAAAGATGAATTTTTAATTAAAGAGTTGAATTTTCAACTTATAAAGGAAACATTTTTAATAAAAAATGGAACAATCAAATTTTCGAATATTAAATTAATGTATAATGCAGACAACAACAAAATAAAAAATTTCAACAAAATAGTTACATTTTTAGCCAAAGAGGTGAATCTTGAAAAAATCAATTTTCAACAAAGTAGGTAAACTTACAACTAAATTTTGTTTATTTTTGAACCCAAAAAGATGAATTTGCAACAAATAAATTAATATTCTGCCAAATAGTTCAATTTTAAAATAAAAATTTTAATTTGCAACCAAATTGTTTAATTTGTTAAGCCAAAAAGACGAATTTTCTTCAAAACACTTGCATTTTTAACACAAAAATATGAATTTTCAACAGAAAACTACATTTACAAAATAGTTCAAAATTCAACCAAATAGTTGAATTTTCAACTTAAAAGATTAAGTCTACCAAAAATTGTTTTTTGATTTAATGAAATTATTATATATTACTTTAGTTTGATTTTTATAAACAAATTGAAGGATAAAAATGAAATCTTCTATATTTTTGATATGCGAATGCATTATTTATACAGATTTTGTTGTTGAATCATATCAAATTATTTATTAATTAACATAAAATATTTTCTTAAATAGAAAATTTGTCCATTCTGCAGAATTATTTCTTTTCAGCTCCAGAATTGCTACAAACGCAATTTATCATTGTTATACAGAATTTTTATAAACAATTTCACTGACTAGGCAATTTTACCAGGCAACATTTTTTATTTGTAAAGAAATGAAGCAAAAATAGTTAAACAAGAATTTTACAACATCGAAATGTTTTCATCTAATAATAATTATAATTGCTTTTGACAATATACAAAATCAATCTTTTGAGTGAATTAACATTGTACCACCATTTTTATAAACATTTTCAATAAACAAATTTTTCATTCAGGCACTTGTAGTCATGTACAATTTTTTATTAACAATTTTTATAAATTTGACAATTCTCATAAACAAATGAGGCGCTTTGTGTCTATAACCTTCCGATCCATCTATTTTGCAATTTCTTTTTTTATAATTTAAGGAAATTAATTTGTTAAGAAATATTTTATCTTCACGTTTTTTAAATTTATATGTCACACAAGTACTAATCTGGCTTAATAGATATTTGGAGTTAAAATTTTCAATAAAAAATTGTTTAACCATTTTTCTTAAAGGAAAAAAATTTTTGTTTTTTCACCCTCATCGCAGGTTATGTCGATGCGTTTTTTATTCAATTTGCAATTATCGCCTTACTTTAGCGAAATTTACAATGTTTTCTGAAATATTCTCAAAAAACTGAAAATAGTGCGAAAAATTTACTCAAATTTCAATACACTGTCATCCAGGATTTATTTACTTTTTGAGAAAAAATACAGGTAATTTTTTTTATGAAGAACGATTATTTGGACAAAAATTTTAATTCGTATCGTCCGTTTCTGAAATATCTAGACATTTGTTTCTGAATTTCATACAGTTCAAAAAGATAAGACGATCAATCACATTGCTATTTGTTTATCAATTTCATACAGTTCTAAAACATAAGGTGATCAATCACATTGTCATTTTTTCTGAATTTCATGCAGTTCTGAAGCATAAGACGATCGATCACACTTCTATTTGTTTATAAATTTCATACAGTTCCAAAACATAAGGTGATCAATCACATTGTCATTTGTTTCTGAATTTCATGCAATTTCAAAACATGAGACGATCGATTCAGAAACAAAGAACAATGTGAGTGATCGTCTTATGTTTTAGAACTGTGTGGAATTCATAAACAAATAATTATGTGATTGATCGTCTTATGTATTACAACTGTATAAAATTCAGAAACGAATTAAATGTAAGTGATCGTCTTATGTTTGAGAACTGCATGAGATTCAGAAACAAATGACAATGTGATTGATCGCCTTATGTTTTAGAACTGTATGAAATTTATAAATAAGTACAAATGTGATTGATTGTCTTATGTCTCACAACTGTATGAAATTCAGAAAAGTATAAGATGTAAGTGATTGATCGTCTTATGTTTGAGAACAGCATTAAATTCAGAAGCAAATGACAATGTGATTGATCGCCTTATGTTTTAGAACTGTATGAAATTTATAAACAAGTATAAATGTGATTGATTTTTTTATGTCTCACAACTGTATGAAATTCAGAAACGAATAAAATGTGTGTGATTGGTCGTCTTATGTTTAAAAACTGCATGGAATTCATAATCAAATGACAATGTGAAAGATCGTCTTATGTTCTAGAACTGCATGAGATTCAGAAACAAATGACAATGTGATTGATCGCCTTATGTTTATAACTGTATAGAATTCATAAAGAAGTAACAATATGATTGATGGCCTTATGTTTTAGAACTGTATGAAATTAATAAACAAATAGCAATGTGATCGATCGTCTTATGTTTCAGAACTGCGTGAAATTCAGAAACAAATGACAATATGAGTGATCGTCTAATTTTGTAGAACTATATGAAATTCATAAAAAAGTAGCAATGTGATTGATCGTCTTATGTTTCGCAACTGTATGCAATTTAGAAACGAATTAATATGAGTGATCGTCTTATGTTTTAGAACTGCATGAATTTCAGAAAAAATGACAATGTGAGTGATCGCGGTCTTATGTTTTAGAACTGTATGAAATTCTTAATTAAGTAAGAATGTTATTGGTCGTTTTATGTTAATAACTGTATGGAATTTAGAAACAAGTAGCAATATGATTGATGGCCTTATGTTTTAGAACTGTATGAAATTTATAAACAAGTACAAATGTGATTGATTGTCTTATGTCTCACAACTGCATGAAATTCAGAAAGGAATAAAATGTAAGTGATTGATCGTCTTATGTTTGAAAACTGCATGGAATTCAGAAACAAATGACAATGTAAGAGATCGTCTTATGTTCTAGAAATGCATGAAATTCAGAAACAAATGACAATGTGATTAATCGCCTTATGTTTATAACTGTATAGAATTCATAAACAAGTAACAATATGATTGATCGCCTTATGTTTATAACTGTATGAAATTCGGAAACGATATAAATGTAATTGATCGTCTTATGTTTTAGAACTGCATGAATTTAAGAAAAAATGGCAATGTGATTGATCGCCATATATTTTAGAACTGCATGAAATTCTCAATCAAGTAAGAATGTGATTGATCGTCTTATGTTTATAACAGTATGGAATTCAGAAACAAGTGACAATATGATTGATGGCCTTATGTTTTAGAACTGTATGAAATTCTTAAACAAGTAACAATGTGATTCATGTTCTCACGTTTCACAACTGTATGAAAATCAGAAACGAATAAAATGTAAGTGATTGATCGTCTTATATTTTAGAACTGCATTAAATTCAGAAACAAATAACAATGTGAGAGATCGTCTTATGTGCTAGAAGTGCATGAAATTCAGAAATAAATGACAATGTGATTGATCGCCTTATGTTTATAACTGTATTGAATTCATAAAAATGTAACATTGTGATTGATCGCCTCATGTTTATAACTTTATGAAATTCAGAACCGAATTAAATGTGAGTGATCGTCTTATGTTTTAGAACTGCATGAATTCAAGAAAAAAATGACAATGTGATTGATCGCCATATTTTTTAGGACTGTATGAAATTCTTAATCAGGTAAGAATGTGATTGATCGTATTATGTTTATAACTGTATGGAATTCAGAAACAAGTAACAATATGATTGATGGCCTTATGTTTTAGAACTGTATGAAATTCTTGAACAAGTAAGAATGTGATTGATCGTCTTATGCTTGAGAACTGCATGCAATTCGGAAACAAATGAAAATGTGATTGATCGCCTTATGTTTTAGAACTGTATGAAATTTATAAACAAGTACAAATTGGATTGATTGTCTTATGTCTCACAACTGTATGAAATTCTGAAACGAATGAAATGTAAGTGATTGATCGTCTTATATTTTTAAACTGCATGAAATTCAGAAACAAATAACAATGTGAGAGATTGTCTTATGTTCTAGAACTGCATGAAATTCAAAAACGAATGACAATATGATTGATCGCTTTATGTTTATAATTGTATGGAATTCATAAACAAGTAACAATGTGATTGATCGCTTTATTTTTCACAACTGTATAAAATTCATAAACAAATGACAATGTGATTGATCGGCTTATGTTTATAACTGTATCGAATTCATAAACAAGTATCAATGTGATTGATCGCTTTATTTTTCACAACTGTATGAAATTCAGAAACGAATTAAATGTGAGTGATCATCTTATTTTTGAGAACTGCATGAAATTCAGAAACAAATGACAATGTGATTGATCGCCTTATGTTTTAGAACTGTATGAAATTTATAAATAAGTACAAATGCGACTGATCGCCTTATGTCTCACAACTGTATGAAATTCAGAAACAAATAAAATGTAAGTGATTGATCGTCTTATGTTTGAGAACTGCACGAAATTAAAAAAAAAATGTACAATGTGATTGATCGTCTTATGTTTTAGAATTGCATGAAATTCAGAAACAAATGACAATGTGATTGATCGCCTTACGTTTTAGAACTGGGTGAAATTTATAAACAAGCACAAATGAGATTGATCGTCTTATGTTTCACAACTGTATGAAATTCAGAAACGAATAAAATGTGAGTGATCGTCCTATTATTTTTCATGAAAAAAAAATCGACTCATAAGTTATGTCAAAAAAGTAAACATATCCTGAATTACAGTGCATCAAAATTTGAGTAAATTTTTCGCACTTTTTCAGTTTTTTTAGAGTATCTCAGAAACTTTTACCGATTTTGCTAAAGTAAGCCGATATTCGCAAACTGCATAAAAAAGCGCATCGACGTGACCTGGGGTGAGGATAAAAAAAAACATTTTTCGCCCTCTTAAAAAATGGTTAAATAATATTTAATTGAAAATTTTAATTGCAAATATCTATTAAACTAAACGTAATAGCAATAAACAGAAGCCAGATTCGTGTTCAGTATTGAAAAGTACTTCGGAAATGTAATCGAACTAACTAAATAAAGAAAAAATGTATATTATATATAGTACATTTGTTCACTTGGCTTGTTTATACTAATTGAGCATTATATAAAATATTTGTGTTCTATTAGTGGAAAAATTACCCCTTAGTTTTGAATCTTGAAGGTATTCTCTTATTTCAATGATACATTTCTTTGAAACAATATTATTAAGTAGTAATATTACGACCACAATAAATTATTATGTCAGCTAATTTCCATAATAGCCTAAGAATTCTAAACATAAAACAAAAGAGCCGATTTAATCAGGAAGACAAATTATAATACACCTAAAATAAATGCTAACTATATCCCACTTACATCACTTATATCTTATGCCTTGTCTTCAAGTTTATATTTAATTAAATTTCAGCCCACTCTCGATTCTGTTTCGGTATTTATAATTTTAGAAAATCTAAACAAAGCAGAATTTCTTGGAAGTGAAATAATTTATTATGTAAGAATGGGAAAAATGAATCCCCATTGATAAGCTTTGGAACGTTGGTAATCGACCGCAGATACTCTGTCGAAAATGGAATGTTTTAACGGAAAAAGCTAATTAATGAACAATATACCCAGGACGAATTTAATTTCCCTCTATTTTTTAATATAAGTAAAAAAAACGTTTTATTCTGTTATAATGATTATGAAATGACTTTTTTCTTATTTAATTGTCAAAACTAACCTGCTTTTTTCTCAAAAAGGTGTTGCAACGGGTTGTTGACTTCAATAACTTCCGAAATCTTCTTGTGTTTTTTTTTCAGTCCTTTGCTACAAAGAAAACATTTGTAATATTATTATGAATTTTTATAAATATTTATTGTAATTTCTTAGAGCATGAAAAATGTATTGATAATATTGTGTCTTTCAATAATATATATCTGAGAGATTAATTTTACATTCATCCAGAATCACTTTCGATATAGAGTATATTACAATAACTTGATTTTCATTATTTCATTTTACATTTTAACATTAAACAGGAATTTTTTTCGTAATAATAAAAAATGTATCAGATTATATATTTTTAATCTCTAATATGAAACATATGTAAATACATTATTCTTTAATTAAAATCACATTTTTGAACGAAATCAACAGTTTACATTTATGTAAGATTCGAAATCAAATTTGCTTATTTAGCTTCAAATATTATGGCAGGAATAAAAAATTTAGAGACTAGAATACAATTTTTTGAAATTGTATAGGAATTATAAAAAATCTGCTGGAGCCTTTTTAAATAATTGTCAATCTTTCCGAAATTCATAGACATATAATGTATAATTAAAATAGGAATCTTTGGAAATCCTCTGCAATTTACAAATTATAATTTACATAACATAATATAATTTACATAATTAACCAACAAAACGTTATTAACAAGTACTTCTTTTTTCCATTTTTTCGAAAACCGAAAATTTATATTAAAGAGATGGAATAAAGTAACAAAAAGATAAGGGTACCCAGGCGGAAATATTATATATACTTTATATATAGTGTGAAGTATTATATATAATATTCATTTATTTTATATAAAAAATGTATAAAGCAAATTAATATTATACTTTCATTAGTTGAAACTTCATTTTCTTGTTTGAAAATTCATCCTTTTGGTAAAAAATTCAACTATTTAATTGAAAAATTATTTTGTTTGGTTGAAAATTAATAATTTTACTAAAAATTTAACTATTCCAGTTTAGTTTAAAAATTTAATTACTTTGTTACAAATTCATTTTTAGTTAAAGATTCATCATTTCAGATGAAAATTCATTTCTTTGGTTGAAAATTTGTCTTTTTTCATGAAAATTCAATTTTCTTGGTTGCAAATTTTACTGTTTACTTGAAAATTTAACTATTTTGTTAAAAAAAAATTTCCTGAAAATTATTTTTTTTAATTGAAAATTTAACTATTCCATTTTTGTCGATAATTTATCTTTTTTTTTCATAAAAATGTAATTTTCTTGGTTTCTTCTGTTTGGTTGAAAATTTAACTATTTCGTTACAAATTTATTTTAATTAGTTAAGAAATTATTTCTTTGGTTGAAAATTTATCTGTATCAATTGCAAATTCATTTATTTTATTGCAAAATTAATATTTTTTTGGTTGAAAATTTAATTAATTTAGGTTAAAAATTCAAATTAATTTAGGTTGAAAATTCAAATTTTTGGTTGAAAGTTATTTATTTATTTTTTTTATGTGAAATTTAGCTAATCCATATTTGGTTGAAAATTTCTATATTTTGTCGAAAATTAATCTTTTTTATAAAAAATAAATCTTCTTGTGTAAATATATCTTTTTAGTGGAAAATTATCAATTTCTATGGTTCCATATTAGTTGATTTTAATGAAAATTAATTTTTTAAACTGAAAATTTATCTATTTCTTTTACTATATAAAATTTATCTTTTTTGATATAAATTTTATCTTTTTGGTTAAAACTCCATCGGATAATTTTTCAATTCAAAATTAAACTATTCCATTCTTTGTCGAAAATTTGTCTTTTTTCATAAAAATTTCATTTTCTTGGTTAAAAATTCTTCTGTTTAGTTGAAAATTTAACTATTTTGTTAAAAAAAAAGGTTTTCCTGACAATTATCTTTTTTTATTTAAAATTAATTTTTTTAACTGAAAATTTAACTATTCCATTTTTCTCGAAAATTTCTCTTTTTTCATTAAAATGTAATTTTCTTGGTTTCTTCTGTTTGGTTGAAAATGTAACTATTTCGTTGAAAATTTATTTTATTTAGTTAAGAAATTATTTCTTTGGTTGAAAATTAATTTTTTAAATTGTAAATGTAACTATTTTATTTTAGCTTGAAAATTTACCTTTATCAATTGAAAATTTATTTATTTTATTGCAAAATTAATATTTTTTTGGTTGCAAATTAAATTAATTTAGGTTGAAAATTCAAATTTTTTGCTAAACATTTATATTTTTGGGTTGAAAATTTAACTATTTTGTTGAAAGTTATTTTTTTTAATGTAAAATTTAACTAATCCATATTTGGTTGAAAATTTCTATATTTTGTCGAAAATTAATCCTTTTTATAAAAAATAAATCTTCTTGATTGCAAATTCATCTTTTTAGTTGAAAATTATTAATTTCTATGGTTCTATATGAGTTCATTTTATTGAAAATTAATTTTTTAACTGAAAATTTATCTATTTCTTTTACTGTTCAAAATTTATCTTTTTTGATAGAATTTTTATCTTTTTGGTTGAAAATGCATAGGATTGGTTGAAAAGATAACTTAGTTGAAAGTAAAACTACTTTTTCAAAAATTTATTATTTTTGTTTGATCATTCATCATTTTAGTTGAAAAATGATCTGTTTGCTTAAAAATTAATTTCTTCGGTTGTAAATTATTTTTTGTATTACAAATTAATTTTGTTATCTGAAAATTTAACTATTCCATTTTTTTTGTGGAAAATTATATCGTTTTGATAGAAATTTAATCTTCTAGGTTTAAAATTAGTTTGCTTGAAAATAAATTTTCTTAACTTAAAATTTACTTATTCCATTCTTCGTTTGAAAGTTATCTTTTTTTATATTTAATCTTCTTGGTTGAAAATTCGTCTGTTTAGCTGAAATGTTTACTATTTTGTTGAAAATTCAACTATTCTATTTTAGGTTGAAAAAAATCTGTTTTAGATGAAAATTCGTTTGTTTTTTTTCGTAGAAAAGTAATCTCATTAGTCTTTACCTTCTTGCTTGAAAACTTATCTGTTTGGTTAAAAAATTATATGTATAATTGGGTAATGTTATAATGTTATATAATGTTATAATGTTATAATGGTCAGAAAAAATAAATAAAAAATGTATTAAACAAATTAATATTATACATAATACTTCACACTATATATAAACTATATAAAATATTTCCGCCTGGGGTAGAATAGTTCTACCTATTCCTATCTGCACCTCCTAGTGGTTTTCCAAATAGAAAAAGTATAAATTTGTTTTTAATTTTCAGGACATATAAACTATTATTATAATAATATTAATTTTAAACCTGATTGAAACTTAATATGTCGAGGAAGATATTAAAATGTAGATGCGTGCAGTGCTGAATAAGCGTACTCGAGGAAAAATCCATGCACACTACATGTCAGTAGCAGCACGCGTATGTCCACGTGCCTCTAGTTTGAAAATATTTGTTCGTATTATCTGTCTAGGCACGCAGATTTAATAACACTTACATCACAGGTAGATGTCGACAATAATGTTCAGTTAAAAATAAAAAAAAATCACTTTCAAATTGAACTTACATGATTCTATTAATAAAAATCATGTAACATGTTTCTCATGAAGTATATACAAACATTTTCAGGGCAATTTCGTTTTTTGAATTAAAAATGAGTTTGGTTTATAAAATGATGAAGTATGCGAAGTGCAATTTTTTTATTGCATTCTGGAAATACTCAATTTTTATTAAAACTGCTTCAAGGTGCGTCACGTTTTCATTCACCGACTCGTGCAACGTGCGCAACTGTATTTCATGAATAAAAGTCAGCATTTAATCATTCGATGTGCAAACTGAAAATATTTTATGTATACTTTTAAGAAATATATATTTTCGATTTTTTTTTTACTTGGAACGATTTAATCTATATGCATATTTTACACGTCTCTTATCTATTTAGAAGTATATATTGTATCAATTTTTATATCAAACTCAATCATCAAATAAATCAATCAAAATTAATTTCAAAGATATTTTTTTGTTGAATATTCAGGGTTGCTACAAAAATCCTTGCACCTATGACATCTATCATGTTAATTTAAAAAAAAGTTTTATTTCTAAATTTTTTTCAACACTTTCAGTGATAGCAAATAGTTCAATTTTTAACCAAAATGATGAATTTTCGATAAAAAACGTATTCTCGACTAAAAGTGTATTAGTTAATATGTCCACCAAAAAATATTTTTATTTTCAATCAAAAACAGTTTAATTAAACCAAAAAATATGAATTTCCAAAAAATTAGTTGAATGCTCAAACAAAACAGTAATTTTCTAACCAAAAAGGGGAACTTCACAAACGAGTTATATTTTCAACAAAGAATAATTTTTCAGGCAATAAAAAAATTCTCATCCAAAATGTTGAATTTTAAAACTAAAAAGATGAATTTCGTGCAAACCTGTTGAGTTTTCAATCCGAAAATATGAATTTTTAACCAAAAACTTGAATTTTCAACCACAAAAATATGAGTTTTTAATAAAATAAATTAATTTTCAATTAATAAAGATAAATTTTCAAGCAAAAATAAAAAATAGTTAAATTTTCAACCAAATAAATAATTTCTTAACTAAATAAAATAAATTTTCAACGAAATATTTCAATTTTCAAACAAACAGAAGAAACCAAGAAAATTACATTTTTATGAAAAAAGATCAATTTTCGACAAAAATGGAATAGTTTAATTTTGAGTTAAAAAATTATCCGATGGATTTTCAACCAAAAAGATAAAAATTTGTATTAAACAGATACATTTTGAACAGTAAAAGAAATAGATAAATTTTCAGTTAAAAAAATTAATTTTCCATACAATCAACTAAAATAGAATCATATAAATTGTTAATTTTCAACTAAAAATATCAATTTTCAGCCAAGCAGATTTATTTTTTACGAACAAAAAATTAATTTTTGACAAAATGCATGAATTTTTAAACAAAAAAAATTAATTTTCAACCATAAAGATGAATTTGTCACTAAGAAGATATGTTCTAGAAAAGAAGAAGAATTTTCGACAAAATATAGACATTTTCATCCAAATGAGGATTATTTAAATTTTATATTAGAAAAAAATAATAACTTCCAAGACAATAGTTTAATTATCAAACAAAAAATACGAATTTCCTGCAAAACAGTTGTGTTTTCAACCCGAAAATATGAATTTTTAACAAAAAATTTGAATTTTCAACTTGAATTAATTTAATTTTCAACCAAAAAAATAACAGTTTTCAATAAAATAAATAAATTTTCAACTAATAATGATAAATTTTCAAGCGAAGAAATAATTTCTTAAATAATTAAAATAAATTTTCAACCAAACAGAAGAAACCAAGAAAATTACATTTTTATGAAAAAAACATAAATTTTCGACAACAATGGAATAAATTTTCAGTTAAAAAATTAATTTTAAATATAAAAAAAGTAATTTTCAACAAAATAGTTGAATTTTCAACTAAACAGAAGAATTTTTAACCAAGAAAATTAAATTTTTATAAAAAAAGACAAATTTTCGATAATTTTTGAAATAGTTTAATTTTGAGTTAAAAAATTAATTTTCAATAAAAAAACTAATGAATTTTTAACCGAATATTTGAGTTTTTGAAGGAATTTTCAAACTATAAGTTTAATTTTTCATCCAAAGAAATGACTTTTCAACTAAAATTATGAATCTTTAACCAAAAATGAATTGGTAAGAAAATACATAAATTTTTAACCTAAAATAGAATAGTTAAATTTTTAGTAAAATTATTAATTTTCAACCAAACAAAATAACTTTTCAATTAAATAGATAAATTTTATAACAAACGGATGAATATTCAAACAAAAAAAAAAGAGGTTTCAACTAATGAAATTACTTTTCTGCAAAAAAGAGGAATTTTCTACCTGATTAGTTGAATTTTCAACCCAAAAAGATAAATTTTTATAGAATAGTTAAATTTTTAGTTAAAAAGATTACTTTTCAATAGAAAAATGAATTTTTAACAAAATGCAGGAATTTTCAACAAAACAAGATAAATTTTTCAACACAAAAACACGAATTTTCAACTAAAAAGAATGTTTTTTAACAAAATTGTTAAATTTAAAACAAAAATTAACCTATGGCAACCCTGAAATTGAAATATATTTAATTAAACTATATATATAAATCGTATATATTTTATTATTTTACCTGGATATAAATTTGGAAGGAAGCTCATTGCAGTCACTATTACCAGTCGAGTCGTTACTGTTTTTGAATCCCGAACTGTTATTACTGTAACAAACAAATAAAATATTTGCTCATTATAATAAATAATTTAAAGTAACGAAATTTTTTTTTATTAAAAAAAATATAGTATTTTATATAATTTACGAAATTATTTTAATAATATTACAGCATTACATGTCAGGATGATTAAAAAAATATATTTTCGAATCTGAAATTTTTTTTTTAAATAATGATTTTTTTTTGTTTTCATATTCTCAATATCTTGAAAATACATGAATTACATTTTTACGCATATAAAATTATTCCCTTTTATATGAACATCATTGTAAATAATTTATTGCACATTTTTTAACTCATTTTTGAGAAAAGTAATAATTTTCTTACCTGTATCACAGTTTTTTATAATAAATAACTTTTTTTTATGTACAATTATGTTAACATAAACGGGGATAATTCAGAATGTTCTTTTTCTTGAAAATTTTTTTTTGCTAAATTCAGAAGAAAACCCTAACTATTTTAATATATTAAAATATTAATATAATTAATTAATATTTAGAGAAATTTGAAAACAAACTTATTAACTCTTCCGCTATTTTTATTCATGCCGCTTATTCGATGAAAATTGAAATAATTATTTTTGAAAACCAAAACAAAAAAAGAATCAATTTTGCACAAGAAATAGGAGAATTACATATTCAGTTGAAAAAATTAATTTTCAACCAAGAAAAAAGAAATTTTCAACACATTTTCAGTGAAAAAAATTAATTCTAAAAAAAACTAATTTTCAAAAAAATACTTAAATTTTTAAGTAAATAAATTAATTTTTAACTGAAATGCTGAATTTTTAACCAAAAAAATGAATTTTCAACCCAATTTTGAACCCAAAAGATGAATCTTCCAAAAAAGACAATTTTTTAACAAAATAAATGAATTCCAACCTAACAGATGAATTTTGAACTAAAAAAAATCAATTTTCAAGCAAAATTATTAATTTCCTACCAAAAACCATAAATTTTTGAACAAAATACATTTGATTTTTCCAAGGAATATTCAACCAAACACCAAATAGTTAAATTTTCAGTTGAAAAAATTAATTTACAATAAAAAGAAATTAAAAAAAAAAAATATTTAGTTGAATTTTGACCCAAAAAAAGTTTTTTAGTCGCTAATTGTGAGTTGGTACGCTATAGTATCTAAACAATTTCAAAATAAAATAAACATAACGTAATTGTCAAAAATAAATCAAAATTATAAAGTTTCAAATCAAAATTATAAATTGGAAGTCTTTAAAATCGAATAATTTGAACAATTTTGAATTGAAATAATTTAAAATTTGATATGTTAAAGTTGAGATCAAAAATTGACCTTTTTGTCTGCAAATTTAAATAGTCAAAAATAATACATTTTCAAAAATAGTGGAACAATTTTTTATTTAATCGTTTTAAAATAAAAATGAAATATAAAAAATCTTAATTAATAAAAATGGAAAATTTCTTACTAAGAGCCTTTTTGTTTAAATGAATATTAATATTAATGTGTATTATTTGTTCCTACTAAAAAGCCAATGAAAAGCTGAAAATTTTAGAAAAAACAGCAACTATCTAGCATTACTACAGAAAAAGAATTATAAACAATAATAATTTGTTTACACAATTATGTTTATCAAATTTAATGAATTGTTACTTATCTCTGAGTGAAAAGTTGACAAAAATTTGAATGTTTCAGAAAAAAACCGCAACTTTCTAGCATTTTTCAAAGAGACTATTATAAAAAATAATAATAATTTGTTAAACAATTATTTTTGTAAACTTGAAATAATTGTTACCTCCTTCTAATTGAAAATGGGAGAAAAAGTGAACAATTTTAGAAAAAAACTGAAACTTTCTAGCATTATTCAAAGGGAATATTATTATAAATAATAAATTTGTTAAACAATTATTTCTATTCAATTTAATTAATTATTGATTCGCTCTAACTGAAAAGTAGAAAACAAGTTAAAAATTTGAAAAAAACCTCGACTTTTTAACTCTATTCTAAGAGGAAATTGCTTTAAACAATAATCAATTGTTTAAAAAATGTATTTAAAAATCAAATTATCAATGTAAAGTAAAAATGTACGTATTGGAAACAATTTTTATTTTTCAAACCGCAAAAAAATCAAAATTAGCTCCAAAAACTCATAAAACCCAGTTTTTCACTTATATGGGTTTTTTTTTTTGGGATCCTATAAAACAGACTTATGGTGTTGATATTTGAAAAATAATATTTTAATTGTATTCTTCAAGAAAAATTTGAATTTGATATGAACCTTATAGAAAATTTGAAGAATATTTCAAATTTCTGTTTTATTTAAGAAAAATATGTATATTGACAAAAAAGAAAGAAATTGTTTAAAAAATAATTCTCTCTAAAGTTTATTTATTTGTTCATAATTTAGAAGCCAAAGCAGAGTTGAAAATTTCAGAAAAAAACACAAATTTCTAACTACTATCTAAGAGAAGATAGTCTTAAACAATAATAAATTGTTTAAACAATTATGTTTGTTAAATAGCATTCATTATTACCTCAATAAGTGATAAGTGGACAAAAAATGAAAAATTTCAGAAAAAACCGCATCTATCTAGCATTAATATAATATTAATATAATTTGTTTAAACAATTATGTTCGTTGAATTTTATTTATCATGACCTGACTTTAAGTGAAAATTGGACCAAAATTTAGACGGTTCAAGAAAAAAACCGCAACTTTCTAACATTATTCAAAGAGAATATTATGAAAAAAGTAATAAATTGTTTAAACAATTTATGTAAATATCTAATTATCAGTAGCAAGTAGTTTTTTTATGTATTAGAGACAATTTGTATTAAAAAAACTGCACGAAAATCATAAATAGCGCAAAAAAAAACCCAATTTTTCACTTAGGAGAAACCTCCCTACAGTGGATAATGCAATCCACAGTGGATAATCATTAATTAAAAATACTAATAAATGTAAAATCATTAATTTAATTAAATTAATAGTTAAGACACTATAATTGTTCACAAATTACAATAAAAATTAATTTTTTGTTATTTTTGCTCTTCATTAATGATTATCCACTGTAGGATGGTTGCCCCTACTTGTAGTATAATGGAACGATTTTTAATTGAATCTTTAGAATTTGAAAAGTTCTGGTTTAAAAATAATACATTTTCAATTGAATTAAAAAAAAATTAAATTAATTAAAATTTAATTAATTAACATTGAAAAATGTTCCAATGATATCAATTTAAATTTTTAAGTAGGTTAGTTGGAAGTCATACAAAAACATTGATTTCACGTGTTTCCTCAAGTGTTCCATAAACGTGACTCTACACTACGTGAAACGTGAAATATGAGAATCAGGGACGATCCAATAACGTTATTTGACACTTATTTTGCTACATAATTAATTATTTTAAAAAAAATCACTAACATATATATACATATAAATTTTTAATTTAGTATTGAAGACTAAAATACAATAAAATTGAAGATAACGAGGGCGAATGCTCAAGGGTCGCTATTATCATTCACAATGAGAATCCAGATATATCCTTTGGAATTAAATTCAATGGTTTATATTTATCGCTCAAACAATTCACAAAGTCAATTTTACAATTAAACTACCTGTCTCTCATAATTATGGAAGCATAGAGATTAAATTAAGACCTGCCAGCTAAAGATATTTAATTAATCGCTTGTAAACGCTTAAAATAAGTTAGGGGGTACCTTCCTACAGTGGATGATGCAACCCACAGTGGATAATCATTAATTAAGAACACAAATGAAAGAAAAATAATTATTAATAATAATAATTAATTATTTTACATACATTAGTATTTTTAATTAATGATTATTCACTGTAGGTTGCATTATCCACTGTAGGAAGGTTCCCCCTAAATAAAACACTTAATAAACAGGCACAAGTTGATCTTAGGATATTGTAAAAAAAAGTTCTCGTAATTTTTTTATATTTAAATTATTATTTCAATTATAACAACAAACCAAAAAATTCAGTTGGGTCAAAACAATATTTTTTTTTATCCAACCAAATCGTTTTTTCAGTAATTCAAGTATCATACTGTTTTTAATTTTTTCACAACATTATTTTCTGCTTCATTTTTTAAATAATTTAATGTTTATTGTTAACAGGTTGGTTTATTTCAGGACAAAGAATTTGTTGCTTGAAACATGAGCAAAACAGAATTTTTGTTTAAAAATTATACAAGTTTTTCTCTTATAATTTAATATTTCGCGACGTTTCACAACAAAAATTACAATTATTTATTACAGAAATTATTGTGAAAACTAATATTTTTCATCAGAAAGATTTTTCCTCTCAAAAATTATTCACGATATTAAAATCTGCATTAGGGGAACCTCTCTATAGTGAATAATCAATTATTAAAAATACTAATATATGTAAAATATTTAATTTAATTAATAGTTAAGACACTATACGTTTTCATAAATTAACATTAATTTGTTTTCGTTTATGATCTTAATTATTATCCACTGTGTTTTCAATTATCCACTGTGGGAAGGTACCCCCTACACAAGAACTATTTGTAGCATGTTTTAAGCAAATATTTTTTTTAATTGCACAAGTTATTGTTATCTTTTCGAAATCTAATAATTTAAAATTAAATTACCATTTTTTTAGTTTTTAAGTATCGTTTAATCGCAAAATGGTCAAGTTTAAGAACTTCGAAATAGATTATTTTTTTATTAACTATTTTTAAATTAAAATTGTACAATTCTTGAGTATAAAACAAAAATGTTAAAATTAAAAATACAATTGAATTTACAAAGCTAAAAAATAAAAAATATCAAGATTTATTTAAAGTTTAACAAATCATAATTTGAATTATATTAACGTTGATTGTTTAATTAACATTAAATTTTAAAAATCTCACATGTTTATTGCTTCTATTCATGATTTTTATTTTACTATTTAAAAACCTATATTTATTAAATTTCTTCATTCGAAAATTTATCACTCTAAACATATTTTTAATTTGGAACTTATAAACACTTGCTAATTAAAATATCTTGGTTATAATCAAAATTCGAAAAAAATGAGAAATGATTTCGAAATAAAATTGACAACTGATTAAGGCAAAAAAAATATTCTAAACTTGCAATTTTTTCTGCCTTTCCGGTGGAATAAATTTTTCTGAATACTTTTTGGAAGACTAAAATATAATAATATAATAAATAATAATAAAAATAATAATACAAATAAAATTATGTTGTATTCTAATTATTATTACTAGAGGGCGACTAAGTTAAAAAATATGTAGGGGGAACCATCCCACAGTGGATAATCATTAATTAAGAGCACAAATAAAAGAAAAATAATTAATTTTAATTGCAATTTATAAACACGATAGTGTCCTAAATATTAATTAAATTAAATTAATTGTTACATATATCAGTATTTTTAATTAATGATTATCCACTGTAGGCAGGTTTCCCCTAATAATAAAAACATAAAATTAATCTCAAAATTGTATTAATTCTTAGATCGTGTAAAGTGAATACGTAGTTATATATTATTAATTATTTAACAAATTATAATTTATCAATATATATTTAATAATAATATATTTACCTTTTTTGTGACAGCCTGTTATTGCTGGACGAATTTGAATATCCAGAATCTGTAATCTTTGTATTTTTCTTCGAATTCTCCATCGAAATTTCGACGTTTTTTTCACTCTTCAATGTCGAAAATTGTTGTAATTACATGGGGAGCGCGTTTTTTTTTTTTTTTTTAATTGGCACCCCTAATTTGTTTAAAAGTGCCCCTACGCGGTACTAATAAACTAAGTTTGTTTTGTCATTTATTTGATTTGATAATCAAATTCATAACCAATCACAAAATGGGCAAACATTTAAAAAATCTGTCAAGACCTGTCGGAAGGAAGGTTCAACGTGATCTGAACTAATTATTTCTCGCTCACGCAGCAGTAAACGTGAATGAATATCCCCTCCCTCAAACTGGATTGAAATCTTGCGCCAAGTCTGCACAAGTTCTGCGCGAAAGGATTGTTTATTAAAGCCAGCTTTAAAATTAATTTAAACTATTTAAAATTTAAAATTAACGCATTTAATTAATTAAGTTTTTATTAATTATAAGGGGCGACTGAAAAATTTGGAAAAATAAAAATCCCGAATAATACAATTTCCGAATAATAAAATTCCCAAATAATGAAATTCCCAAATAATAACATTTCCGACAGTTTATAATGTTGAAGAATTAGAAAATCCATGAATATGAACAATTAAAAATGTTTTTCTTATAAAATTAATAAAATTATTATAATTACAATTTCAATTGGGGACGACTGAAAAATAAAATTCCACACACTGTAAAATTCCCGAATAATAAGATTCCAAAATAATAAGATTGCCGAATTATAAAATTCCGGAATAACAAAATTCTTGAATTTCAAAATTCCCGATAAATGAAATTCCCGAAAAGTTTATAATATTACCGAATAGGAAAATACCAAAAATAATAACATTCCCGGCAGTTTATAGAATTACTGAATTTGAAAATTCCCGAATTTAAACAATTAATTTTTTTTATTTATAGAATTAATAAAATTATTACAATTCAAATTATATAACCCTTAACATTTTTTTTATTTATACAAATATTTTAATTGGGACTGAAAAATCCCAAAAAATGAAATTCCCGACACTGCAAAATTCCCGAATTGGAAAATTCTACAATAATAAGATTCCCCAATAATAAAGTTCTTGAATAGCAAAATTCCCGATAAATAAAATTCCCGAGCAGTTTATAATATTGCCGAATAGGAAAATACCAAAAATAATAAAATTCTTAGCAGTTTATAGAGTTACTGAATTTCAAAATTCCCGAATTTAAACAAGTAATTTTTTTTTTATAGAATTATTAAAATTATTACGATTACCATTTTTTTTATTCATAGCAATATTTTAGTTCGGGACTACTGAAAAATCTCGAAAAATGAAATTCCCGACACTGCAAAATTCCCGAATAATAAAATTCCTGAATTGAAAAATTCCCGAAGAGTTTATAATATTACCGAATAGTAAAATACCAAGAATAATCAAATTTCCCGACAGTTTAGAGTTACTGAATTTGAAAATTCCCGAATTTGAACGATTAATTTTTTCATTTATAGAATTAATTAAATTATTACCATTAACATTGTTTTATTTTTTTAAATATTTTAATTGGGGACTGAAAACTCCCGAAAAATAAAATTCCCGACATTTTAAAATTCCCGAATATTAAGATTCCAGAATAATAAGATTCCCGAATTATGAGATTCCCGAATAATAAAATTCTTAAATTGCGAAATTCTCGATAAATTAAATTACCGAACAGTTTATAATATTACCGAATAGGAAAATACCAAAAATAATAAAATTTCCGGCAGTTTATAGAGTTACTGAATTTGAAAATTCCCGAATTTTAACAATTAAAAATTTTTTTATCTATAAAATTATTAAAATTATTTCAAATACAATTTTAATTGGGGTCGACTGAAAAATCAAACAAGCAATTTTTTTTATTTATAGAATTAATAAAATTATTACAATAAAAATTATATTACCATTAACATTTTTTTTTTATTTATGAAAATATTTTAATTGTGGACTGAAAATCCCCGAAAAATGAAATTCCCGACATTGCAAAATTCCCGAATTGGAAAATTCCAGAATAATAAGATTCCCAAATTATAAAATTCCCGAATTATGAAATTCCCGAATAATAAAATTCTTGAATTGCAAAATTCCCGAATAATAAAATTCTTGAATTGCAAAATTCCCGATAAATAAAATTCGCGAATAGTTTATAATATTGCCGAATAGGAAAATACCAAAAATAATAAAATTCCCGACAGTTTATAGAGTTACTGAATTTGAACATTCCAGAATTTAAACAAGTAAATTGTTTTTATTTATAGAATTAATAAAATTATTACCATTAACATTTTTTTATTTATAACAATATTTTAATTGGGGGCGACTGAAAAATCCCGAAAAATAAAATTCCCGACACTGCAAAATTCCCGAATAATAAAATTATCAAATTGGAGAATTCTGGAATAATAAAATTCCTAAATTAAAAAATTACTGAATAATAAAATTCGCGGGCCGACTGAAAAATCCCGAAAAATAAAATTCCCGACACTGCAAAATTCCCGAATAATAAAGTTATCAAATTGGAGAATTCTGGAATAATGACATTCCTAAATTAAAAAATTACTGAATAATAAAATTCACGGGCCGACTGAAAAATCCCGAAAAATAAAATTCCCGACAATGTGAAATTCCCGCATGATAAAATTCCAGAATTTGAACATTCCCGTGGACGACTGAAAAATCCCGAAAGTGTAAAATTCACGAATTGGGAAGTTTCTGAGTAATAAAATTCAAGAATAATATAAAATTTCCGAATACTAAAATTCCCGAATTGGGAAATTCCCGAATAATAAAATTCCCGACAGGAAATTCCCGAATTATAAAATATCCGAACTAGGAAATTCCCGAATTTAAACAATTCAATTTTTCATAATTTTTATTTATTTATTAAAAATAAAATAATCAGATATTTGTATAAAAAATTATTTTTAATGTATGAAGTTTAAAAAAAGATAATTGTTTAAATTCGGGAATTTTCAAATGCGGTAATATTGATAACTGCCAGGAATTTTCCAATTCGGGAATTTTATTATTCAATAATTTTTTAATTTAGGAATTTTATTATTCCAGAATTCTCCAATTTAAGAATTTTATTATTCGGGAATTTTACAGTGTCGGGAATTTTATTTTTCGGCATTTTTCAGTCGTCCCAAAAATATATTTTATGTAATTAAAAAACAATGATGAAATATTATTTTACACAATTATTTTTATTTTAGTCGCCAAAAAAAATATTATTTTTAATAATTGTTTTTTTTTAATTTAAATGGGATAGCTGAAAAATCCCTGAAAATAAAATTTCCGACACTGTAAAATTCCGGAATTGGAAAATTCCCGAATACTAAAATTGCCGGAAAATAAAAATCCCGAATTGGAAAATTCCCGAATAATAAAATTCCTGAATTTGAAAATTCCCGAATAATAAAATTACTGAATCATAAAATTCCCGTACATTTTATAATATCACCGAATTGGGAAATTCCCGACAGTTTATAATATTACCGAATTGGAAAATTCCCGAATAATA